>VZTY01000762.1:325145-416858 GCA_013400935.1 Turnix velox | reverse complement strand
TGATGCAATCCAGGATTTGGTTGGTCTTGGCTGCAAGTCAGACCCACCCTCCAGAATCATCCTCCCTTCCAGTGCATGTGCCTGTGTTTGCAGGGCCTGAACAGAGTCTTGGTCTTACTCCAAGACTCCAAAAGGAGCGAGTTACCCATGCTTGACTGCAGTGAGATTCCTGCCATCCACTACTCCATTTCTCTGCCCTAGCACAAGTACAATTGACAAGTGACTCATGTTTTGGGTCATGGCCAAGGGTGGGCCCTCCTGACTGACCCAATTCCCAGTCTCACATGCTGGTGAGTGCATACACAGGAAGAATCCATAGCTTCAGAGCAATGGACCTGGGACAGTGCCTCCACTTTTTGCCTGCTTTCAAGCTATTCAGTTTATTATGCCATCATCTTGACATCCACAAGGCTTCCCTGAGACATGAGTAAATTGATACCACCCCTTGACACACTTTCCATTACATGGTAGTGGAGCTTTGCTTCAAGATGAGAAAGATGCAACAAAGCAGTGTCACAAAATTTAGCAGACACATCCAAGAGCACTCCTCTCCCTCTCCTGTCTATCCCCACAGTTCCCCAGCTCCCCTAGCAGCTTTCATATTCCCCAAAATCCTTTCTGAAGCAGCTACATCCTCAAGATGTGCCAAGAAGGCTGACACCACAAAGCCACACTACTTGACTTTCAAAGTCATCCCGCCTGTGGGGAGCTATCAAACACAGCTGTTCTGGGCCTGCCAGCAAAAGCAACAGAATTACCTGGACTTTAAATCCACCTATATTGTTTTCAAACAGACATTTTCCTGAAAATTTCTACATGTCCTGAATACAAACAGCAGCAATTCTCAGTCCTGAGCTACAATTCAGTCACTAGCAGTGCTCTGAAATCTAAGTTTTTGCACTGGTATGTCTAAACTTGGAGGACTGGACCAGCATCTGAGGTAAACACTGCTCACAACTTCATTTTATACAAAAGGACATAATGCTTGATATTACTTGAAGCCACTTGGTTCTCTTTTCTGCCTACATGCTCAATACTCAATAGCACTGTGGTGTGTGTTTACCCATTGGATAAACCCAAAAAGCCAATTCAATCACTGGGAAGTAAAAGGTTTTTACCACAGGGAAAACCTATCTGAGTGTCAGTGTCTGATTTCCAAATGGTGCAAAGGGTTTAGTCCAACTCCGTCATTAATTTCAGGGAGATCTTCTTGGCAATGCCCCTTATACTCCTTTGAACCATAACTTAAGTCCTCAGTCCCCAAGAGAAAAACAACCTTCGGGGAAAAAAAAAGTTGTATGTAAGCAAGCTCCTTAGCTCTTTTCCCTATGCATTTGCCCACAGGGACCTGGCATAAACATATGGGTCATAAACAAAGCTGCAGACCAAATAATTGCTTATTATTTCTGCCAACATCATGATTAGTCACTGCATGGATATCTGTACCACTTTGCTGGCCTTTTGCTTTCCACCTGGGCTTTAGTGCACTTTTTAAGGATAAAATTTTGAAAAAGAGCTTATGATGTAGCTTTTCACTCCATTCTGTGAGGGCTTTAGGGAGAGCTCAGCACCAAAATTCTTTAGGTACCTTCAGAAATGCCAGCCCTGGAAATTAACCTGTTTCTTTTTTTCTATCCTCACACTTCAGAATTCTACAGAACCAAAAAAAAGCATCTGTAGAGTTTTTATTCCCTTTTTTAAGGGGAACATCATATTCCTTCCTGGTGCTACGAGAAGTTGAAGATCCCAGAGATTAAGTGTTTAATTTCACCAGGGCCCCAGATGTACAGTCAGTTATCAATATCTTTTCCTTCATGTTCCATTTATTTTTCACCTCTTAGCTTTCCTCCCCCCCCCATTTCACCCTCTGTTCCCCCACTATTAAAGGCCCACTACTATAGCACCATTCTCTGGTTTGGGAAAGGAAAAATTTTGTCAACTAGTGAAGAGGAAATTCTAATGCTGCATTCTTTAGAGCAAAACTGAAATAGTCTCCCTAGGGAAGAGGCACAAGTCCAATTGATTGAAATATTTAAAACAAGATGCTTTGTTGTGCAGGAAGAAGCAGAAAATATACTGTACAGAGTAGCCTTTAACTGGCAAAATGTTACTGTTATGCCTAGATACATGAGGACTAGATTTTTTCCAAGGATTTTCTACTAGAGAAGGGAGAATAGAGAAGATGCAGAGAGAGTATCCCTACATTATCACTGCCAAACACAGTGCACATAGGCAGATATGACATCAAGCAAGTGTACTACAGTATATGCCTTCCCTCCTCTCTGTAGTGTCCACGCCATCTGGATCCTTCTCTTCCCCCTTCTCTTTCTTTTGGCTCCAGAACACACTATATTGACACATCAGGAATCCTGCCTGTTCTGCTCCCAAAGCCAGCAAATTTTATGGTTATATAGAAACAAGAACTGTGTTCATCTATTACATGCAGCTTCTATGATGGAGTGACAACACCAGTGAACAAGGGAAGAGCTATGTATATTGTCCATCTGGATGTCTAAGGACTTCGACACCATCCCCCACAATAACCTTCTCTTTAGATTGGAGAGATAAGTGGACTGTTTAGGATAAGGAATCAGTTGAGTGGTCACCTCTAGAGGTTAGTGATCAACAGCCTGATGTCCACATGGAGATCTCTGACAAGAGGGATCCCTCAGGAGTCCATTTTGGGATGAGTACTGTTTAATATCTTCATCAATGACACAGACAGTGGGATCAAGTGCAGACTCAGCAAGTCTTGAATGACACAAGACAAGTGATGTGGTTGACATGCCTGATCACCCAAAAGAACCTGGACAAGTGCCTGTGTGAACATGACATCCAATAAAGCTGAGCGCAGAGTCCTGCACTTGTATCAGAAAAACCCACAGTATCAATACAGGCTGGGGGATGAGGGTATCAAGAGCAGCCCTGCTGAGAAGAATTTGGGAATACTGATGGTCACGAGCTGACAACATGCACTCACAGCCCAGAAGACAACCACATCCTGGGCTGCATCACAAACCTGGACGGCCAGTAGGTTGAGGGCTCCACTCTGATGGACTGGAGTACTGCGCCCAGCTCTGGTGCTCTCAGGACAGGGAAGACATGGACTTGTTTGGACCTGTCCAGAGAACAGCCACAAAGATGACCAGAGAGACAGAGTACCATCCCTATGGCGACAGACAGAGTAAACTAAGGGAGTTAGGGTTGTTCACCCTGATGAAGAGAAGGGTCTGGGGAAATTTAATTGCAGATTTTCAATGCTTAAAGGTAGCTTGTAAGAAAGACAGGATAAACTCTTTAGTGGGGCCTGTAGCAATAGGATAAGGGGTAATGATTGTAAATTAAGATGGTAGGTTTAGACTAAACAGGAGTAAGAAGTTTTCTGCAATGAGTATAGTGAAACACTGGAACCAACGGCCCAGAAATTGGTAGATGGCCTACCCCTGGAAACATCCAAGACCAGACTGAACAACTCTTTGAGAGGCCTGATCTATCTGAAGATGTCTCTGCTCATTGTAGGAGGATTGGACTTAGATGAACCTTTAAGGTTCCTTCCAATCCAAATTATTCTATGGTTATAACTTGTTCCTTACAAATCCATTCTGCCTCTTGCATTTTTAGTGCATTATCCAGGATAACCTGCATTGGCCCAAATAACTAATTCTATCATTGGAAGCCCCTACAAAGAGAAAGGTATCTAAAAAGGAGTAAAAAAATTTACAGGAAGTGCTGAGAGGTCAGTCTGATAAAATGTCTTCATTAGGACCTAGAAGAGGCTTATCAAAGCCAGCACTAGTAGAAAAGTTGATGGTTTTGCAAAAGAGTTACAGGAAATGGGGCAAAACTTGAAGTACAAATTCATGCCCATAAACCTGCAGAGTTCTGACACAATCTCATTCACCAGGCATCACTATTCAGAGCTCACTCCTGCCAAATACTTAGCCTGTGCCTCAGACCAGAACAGGACAGTGCTATGGCTTGTCTTCAGAGTCATAGTCCCTTCACATGAAATGCAGGTAGTGACTAAAATCCACCAAGAAACTGTACTGAGCACACAGGTCACAATGCGGAAGGGAATCAGTACTCGGGATATATCATCTAGTTGATTATTACTCCAATTCTGACTCCTGTAAAACATGCTGCTCATCTCCAGCATCCCCCATTTCATGGCCAGACATACAAGGTCTCAGCTACTGGGCAAACAAACACAAAAATTCAAGCAAGTAGGTGTCCCAGAGATAAAACCAAATCCTAGATTCATTCTTTTTAATCAGTGAGCGATCTAACATTGATGCAGCACAGGAGTAACTCCACATAAGACACAAAGATCAGACAGGCCTAGCATCAAAAATAAAACTTCAATTAGAGAGAATGCCTGAAGAACATAACTTCTGTACCACAGCACTGACCTTACAAAAAGTCTTCCTATAATTAAATCAAACTCTCCAGCAAAATGTTTATGTCACACTCTAATTGCACCAGCTGCAAGATCGGTGATGATGGAGATCCTTTGAAAAGGTTAGAATTATAATCATGTAATATGATCCTATTAATGGGCATTTTATCATCTAAACAGTGAGTCAGGAAAAATACTTCTTCCTCTCTTTCTGCTGTTCTCCCAGCCTTCTGCTGTGGATTCAGAAAATGAAAAAACACCTCTTAGGCTCTCTTTTTTGATTTGCAAATACTTCTCTTCCTAGTTTTAAAAGCAATCATGACACCATCTGAAAAGAGAGCTTAAAGGCTTAAAAGGCTAGTAGTATCTTGCACTAAAAAGAAAGCTCTGGAAAAAAAAATCTCAAAAGCAGTGGGGTTTTTTACTGCATAAAAGCTTGGAATAATAATACTTATTTTTTCTTTTCTAAATGCTATTTTGCAACTTGAGAATTCACAAATCCACTTTATTCTCAGCTAAATCCAGTATAGAGGCATACAGCCCTCAGTTGGGCTAAAGGCATTTGTACAGGGAACACCTATTAGCCTGCCACCTACTTGAACCACAGCAAGAGCCAGATTTTTTGTCATTACTAACTTCAGGAGCTGCATTTCCCCATGTTCCTATAGGGATGTGATATTCAACAGGATTTGTGCTCCTAGATAGTATTTGAAAACTCTATCCATAAATATTTATATTGAAAATATTGCCTGGAATACATCTCAATAAAGTCACTGTCCCAGTTGCACAGAGTAATGGCAGAGTAACATGCACAGTAACAGCAAAAAACAGACATTCCAGAAAGTGAGCTGCAAAGGCAGGTCTCACTGGGCAGGAAGGTTAGGCACAGCATGACACAGTATTTCAATCCCATCATTACAATTCTGACAGACAAGAGCAGAGATGCTCAAACAACTGGTATTTCAGTGGCATTTCAGCACAGCACTTAGCATGCTAATTACCAGCAAATAACACAGCTCTTCCTCATAAAGCTAAATTGAGGCTATTGTGCTCCACCGAGGCCAAGCCCAAAGGCATACTTGATTTGGCATTAAAAATGCACCTAGGCACCAGTGGTGTTCTCACATCCAGAGGCAGGGTTGGTGGCATGGTTGGCATCATGGGGGACATGCAACATCTTCCAGCTTTGCCCATCCCTATAAGTGCTGCAGGGCTCAGCTTGACTGCTTCATGCTTTCACAAATGCACAGCACTCATAACAGTAAGTCAGTAAAATCTGTATTTGCATTCCCTAGGGCTGAGAGAGGTAAAAAAAGATTTTTCTTTCTGAGGTCTCAGGGATTCCACCTGAAGTGCTGCATGAGGGGATGGAGGTGTCTAGGACAAGACAGATGGGAGATACCAGCAGTAGAGGATGAGGTAACGACCAGTTTCACATCCTTTTGTATCAGATGACCCTCATGTTGAAGCAGAGTTTAAGCAGCAGAATACAGAGAACTGGTGGGAAGGTTTCACATCAGAAAACTAGTTTGGAGGAGATGTAAGCAAGTTTATGTCAAATGAGGATAAAAGCTGAGGAATTAGGGACCTGTCTACAGGAAACAGCAAATCTTTGGATGAATTAGCATTGAGGTATCAGATAATTGTCTAGAAATATTCGCCTAAGGTTTATATAGCGGTCAGAGTGAAGTGAGAAAGAAAGGAAGTAAACAGTGCACAGAATTTCTCACAGGCAGTCAGGGTGAAAACTTAGGAGAAACGCTGGGGAGACCAAAAGAGAGTAGCCCAGAGGCTAAAACTGTGAAAAGCTTCAAAATCTCAACCAAAGGCTGTTTATGAATACATAAGGTATCTCCAATGCAAAATCCCCCTCACTGGCTTCACTTGGAGTTAGCAGCAGTAGTGTGGAGACAAGCAAAAATTGTGACATGCAGGTTTCCCAGAAAAAAAAGCTACAGAGAGCAGGCAGAAAGAGCTTTCAGAGCCCCATTGATTCTCCTGTCAGGATATTGCTGTCTTCTGGGTCACTGCACAGAGGAACAGAGCAGAAAAAGCAGAATTTTAGTGTGGAATTTCCCCTGTGAGACACACATTGACAAATACACCTTTGCCTACAAAACAAAGAGGCAAAATTCATTATGAAAAATATCACTCCAGCACTTCATGCAAGCACAAGAGAAGTGGCACTAGTCATCTATATGAGCTCAGGTTTGTATCAAAGGCCATGGTAAACGCAAAGGCCACCATTCTCAGCAGCTTTTATTTGTGTTCTAGGTGTCCAAGAGCATCTGGAGCAGCTTAGCTATCATGGGGTCAAAGCAGATTTTTGCAGCCCATACTAGGAGGCCTAGCAAATTTACCTGAGCTGTGATCTGCCATATTTTCTCACTGCAACTATAGTATCTCTGCAGAAACTTCCACAGGAAGACAGTGGATGCCCAGTAACAGTGTCCTTTTACTAAAAAGCAAGAGCTTCTCAGTCTCCAAACACTGCATTAATCCTTCCATTCATCACCGAGTAAGAGAGACAGGTTTCAAATTCACATGTGATTGAGTAGATTACCTGAGTGATGCACTTATTTCCCTCAGCAAATGAAGATAAATGTTAATGCCTATAAAAACTGTGCTCTGCATATACTTCTCATCTGGTCATTGCCTGTACCACATGCAACAGCAAATGGGTTTGCTTTCATTAAATTCACAGCCTCAGTATCTCTAGCAAGTTGAAAAAAATAGGCACAATTTTTCTAACCTACTTTTCAGCTCTTATTAACCTAAGTGGCATTCGTATACCATGCTTCCCTCTCACCCATCCCTCCCCCTGCCTAACCAGCATTAGCTTTCTCCTCCCACCCTGTCCCCTTGGAAATGCAACTCACCAGTGGTTCATCCTGCAGCAGATACACCAGGAGGAGCATCCCTCAAACCCCATGGGGGGGGCAAAAGGTGGTTGCTGCCCTTCCCTGTTGGTGTTAAATAGGAGAGTGGGTGGAGGGGGCTGATTTGGAACAGCTGGGAAAGGGAGGAGTCTCCAGTGGAGTGTGTGGGATTTGGGGGAAAATGGGCTGGAAAAGTGTTGGTGCAAGGCAGAGGAAGGAGATGGGGAAAAAGAGGGGTATGTGGAACCTGCCTAGAGGCAAACTGGGCAAAAAATGGAAGGACTTAAGTGTTCACTATGAGGGTGATGAGACACTGGAACAGGTTGCCCAGGGAGATTATGGAGGCCCCATCCCTGGAGACATCCAAGGCCAGGTTTGCTGAGGCTCTGAGCAACCTGATCTAGTGTAGGATGTCCCTGTCTGTGGCAGGAACTAGATGGTCTTTAAGAAACTAGGTGATCTTTAAGGTCCCTTCCAACCCAAACCCTTCTATGATTTCCTGGTGTTAGACAATCTTTGTTTCATGACTACCTCTATTATTGGGGGCAAAACTTATACATGAGTTCACCAGGGCAAGGCATCAGGGAGACCAGCTGTGATCCCTAACCACGCTTGAAGGAGTGCTTCTCTACTGAGAGTAAGGCTGGACCAATACCCACATCTCAGCACAATTGCTGAGGTGATGTTAACCAGCTAGGGTACGTGTGATTCGGGTGCATGCTGCAATCACAGCACCCAGTTGCAGTAGCAATAAACTTTCACAACATCTATTTGATAGGGGAAAGAGGGTGGTGAAAGGACTGGGTGGGTCAGAGTTAAGAATACAGTAAATGAGCTGTAATGTCACACATGGCAATAGCAGCCCTGAGATCAGTTACGCATCATTTCAAGTGGCAACTTCTCGTTTCCTTCTTTTTTCTGGGTCTGCATCTAGCATGTGGCTGCCTGAACAAATCTTTTTAATGGTGTCTCTCCATCTGTTGGGATATAGTGTGATAAGCTTGTATAATTTGTAAGTTAATTATTTACATATGTTCCTGAAATTGGAGAAGAAAAGAAAACCATATGCAGGGAATGAGCAGGGACAGAGGAGTTGAAGGATGCAATGACTGCATTCACCTCTGATCTCATTGCAGCTCAGAGAAGGTTCAGTGGTTTTTACTGGCTTCTGAGAAAGTGATATAAGGCTGAAAGGAATCCAGAATACAGTCATTGGGTTTCCTGCTAGGAGCAGTTAACGCAAGAGAATCCTAAGAATGGTAACCCAGTTTAAAATTACTCTGCTGAAGCATGAGACTTTCAAGTCACACAGGAGGGAGAGGGAAACCACTGGCATACCCCAGTTCTGCTCCCCTGCTTGGATAGGTGTCATGGGCCAAAATCTACATCTGATGGGCACTTCTATCAAAGAGGTGTTTCTTACTGGTAGTGGCTGTGCTGAAATACACATTCTTTTCAGTTTATCTCATTTCCAAACACAGCATGTGCCCAAGCCTGCTGGAGGATTTGGACCACAGCCTCTGTCCCCTGCAAACGTCAAAAGTTTAAGAGCGTCATGTGTCCAAACTGCTTTTAGTCACTGATTTCATTTAAGTTTAGTAACATCTGATGTCCCAAGCTCA
Organism: Turnix velox; assembly: GCA_013400935.1. Classification (NCBI taxonomy): domain Eukaryota; kingdom Metazoa; phylum Chordata; class Aves; order Charadriiformes; family Turnicidae; genus Turnix; species Turnix velox. The sequence continues at coordinate 407,961 of VZTY01000762.1, read as the reverse complement.
GAGAGGTGGGAAACTCACATTTTACAGTTTTCTTCTTGATGTCACTTGTCAATAGATCCCAGAGGGATAGCAAAGCTGGCTTGCTCACTTCCTCGCTCCACAGATTGCATCCCACATGAAGAGGAATCTAAACAAGTTGTCACAACTGTTACAATTTCAGTTTACACCAAAACAAAGTTTTTGTGAAAGAAACATATTTCCATTGAAAAAAAAAAAATTGGCCAAAACTCCTATAGTGCATTATTAACTAATTTCATATCACCCCATCCTATGCTATAAGTAGCAGCTTTCAAGAGCACATTTTGGCCAACACAAGATGCCAGGACCCGGCTACCTTGAGATGGTGCTGTCCTTTGCCACAAGAAAGGAAGCAGTGTATTACAGGGAACATTTTCTCATAAGGATCCTGGCCTGAAAAAAAGGAGCAAAACATATTGAATTAAAATTTCAGCTACAATGACATGACCCTATTTGAATTCTATTCCTAATGCTAATTTCACACCAAAACCCGCTAAAACTTATCTTTAATCAGTCAGAAGAGATACATGTCAATATTTGCTGCAATTCACTTTTCATACCTAGGAATGAAGGTGCTGGCCGGTTTTGACTGACAGAGACTATGCTGAGGAGATGATGCCACGATACTGGAGAGATTTCCTGCAATTCTTACTCAGACAAGAAATTCTTAATAAGACAAGTAGCACCATCCTCTGGACATCAGTGGGAATAGAGCACAAAGCAAACAGGCTCAGTTCCTCTGGTAGTGCTGGATTCAGATTTCACTTTCCAAGGAGTTCCCAGTGTCTTCTCTGCTTGAGGGAGTTTAGCATGAGGTCTCCAACCACTCCGTTCTCCACAGTCTCACAAAGTTCATGATGTATAAAAGAAAAGACATTGGAACAAGAGATTAAATTTAGAAGGAAGAAGAAAACAGAAGAAGAAAAAGTTAAGAAGAAGAAATATATCTCAGGGTCCAAGATGAGCTCTTCTGAGAGATATTTTCCATATTGGTTTAAAACCTGTAGGCCACTATCATACTTTCAGATTAACTATGCTATGCTTTTTTCAGAGAAAAAGCATAGCACAGAATTAATTTATACTGAGGTTTATATTAAGAAAATTTTTCCCTACACTTTAATATAAATCTTGGGGGTTTTTTTTCTTCATTTAAAGTCCTTGCAGATAAAAAAATCCAAACACTAGGAAAACTTGTAATTCAAAATGGACCCTCCATCAGTAGATTTGAAAAACATTTATTTCTTTCTCAATTATTTTGATGTTTCTGCTGATTTTTAATCTGTTTTCAAGATTACATACAACTGTGTAAGACGAAAGTGAAAAACTAACAGTTTCTTCTAAAAAACATTGCTTAGTAAGGAAAATTTATTCTTGAACAGGAATGGCTGGCCTTTTAATTATGATGGATCAAAAGACTGAAATTATCATCCAAATTGAAAAAATCAGTAAGAAGATTCTGTGAGTAGTTTTTCAGGAAGAGTTGGTAATTCCTTCTTGTCACAATAATATCTCTAATGACATCATTCTAAATTATGTAACCTAATTCACAGACTCTGAGGCCCAGGAGTACCATTGGTGTAAGATACAGAAGTTATGAAGAGGTGAAAAATGCTACATAATATATAGGCATTAGATTAGGGGATTCCCACAAACGTGTTTTGAAATCCGGGTGTTTATTTTATAGCTGCTGCAGAACAAAACACCTTATGAATATGCAAGGATAGTGATCAGCCTGGGTCAGATGGGACTGTAAATCATCCTGCGGGGTTTTCAGACAGTGTCCCAGAATCAGGAGTTTTATGCAAAAAAACCAGAGAATTTTATTACTTCCCTTATATAGCAGAAAGAAGATTTAGCATTTAATTTCCCTAACTACACTGCTAGTGCTAATACCTGAATGGTGATTAAATGATCAGACTGACAGTCACAAGATCAGATCCAGACAATAACATCATCCTTACTGAGAAATATAAAAGTATATCACATCAACTGCAGCCTGTTCTGAGGCAAGTCCTTTTACATGCTGAGAGTCTCCAGCTCTGTCAACATCAGCAATTGCAAAAGATGCTCAGCTGGACTCATTCAAGGGGACAGCACTCGGCTTTTGCTCACAAGCAACAATTTGTACTCGTGATGACTTCTGCTCCCTCTATTATTACCTTCTATTACCTTCTGATGTTGACAGAGCCTGAGACTCTCAGCATCCACAAGCCCCAGAAACAGGCTGCAGTTGATGTGAAATACTTTTGTACATCTCAGTAAGGATGATGTTTTCTGGATGTCCAGCACAGATCTGGGAAAGTTTTGGGGATGGCTCCTTCTAAGCTTAACCAGATCTTTATTGGCAAAAAGGTATTCTCCTGACAGATAGGACATAGCATCAGAATTGCAGTATTTTTATGCAGAAATCTATATTGGCTTTAGAAGAAAGCAAAGAGCTCATATTCATGCATGGAAAGGCATTTTGATGAGCTTTGAGCACACTCAAGAAACTGCAGTTGAGAGCAGAGCTGACAGCATTGCAGTCCTGGCCAGTTACCAGCACTTTGCCCAGCACTGATAGCAATGGCTGATGCCACCAGAAATGCTGAACTAGTCCAAGCCTGTGTTTTTATTGGCTCAGGGAAGCAATTGTTGCAGCACAGATTGGGAAAGCTGAAGGAGAGGTTCCACAGATGACTGCAAACTACCTAGTCCTTGCATGGAAAAAAAGGGCAATCACTCAGTTCCACTTTTCTTGTTGAGTGGTTGTGCTCTGTCACGAGTACATGCTCCTGTGTATGCATAACAAGCTATACCATACTTTCTTATCACCAAAGCAGAGGCCAGATGATACTACCAGAATCCAGACAGTCTTCTGTCCAAGTGATGTTTCCCCTCTCTTAATGCTGGATGAAGATCTAGTAATTCATTTTCATCATTCACTGTTCTGCAATTCCATTCCCAACTGCTCCACTTTAGAGCTATGTTCCTCATATTTACCAGCTTTTCTTATCCTGGAAAGCCCCTGTAACTTCATACTGAGACCTTTAGCAAATCATCTCCTCTGTACTGGTCTGTTGAAGCACAGATTTCCAAATGTATGGCATTTGAAAATCAAAAACTTGTACATACTATGATTACATTTATTTTGTCAAGGGTGTATTGAAATGCTTGGAATAGGCCACAATCCAGCATATCCTATAAAGCAGACCAAATTTCTAAGGAAACAGATTAATATATATTTTTATATATATATATTAAAAATATACATCTATTATGTATATGTAGTAAGCTAAATATATTTGCCTGCTATTCTGCAAAGGCACATTAGTGAAATATTCAGCAATGAACCATGATTTTCTACAAACTATTCAGAAGAGAGCATTATTACCACTTCCATGGAGCTGTCTCAGTGCATGCAGGACATCATTCCAATACACCCAGTAAGGAGAAAGGGAGTTCCATAGTGGACACTAGACAAGAAAATGGATCATTATCATTTTGCCAGGCTACTCCAACAAGCCTTCCTCTCTCTCTCATAAAAAAGAAGATGAAAAGGATTTATCTGTTTACCAACCACAGATCAGAATTCCTTTGAAATGTCTGGGTGTACTCTAGGGAAGAACAAAAAGTTAATACTTACCTTAACTTCTTTGCATAAGCCTTTGTGTTTATCTCCTTTTATTTTTTATTTGTTAGGTCCCTTGAGGCTATTTCTGTATGCATCTAAGCACATCACAGCTTAAATTCTAAGGTCCCCCATTTGCCAGTAATATTTCTAATTCCCTTCTTATAAGTACTAGAAACATAGTGTCCTTTGACATTTCAGTGAAGCATTAACGTGTTGTCTGGAATATGAATTTGTGTTGAGAACTGAGTTTGTGACAGATTAAAATTTTCTTGGAAAAGTTGTTCAACCTTCTTAAGTTCCACTTGACGGGCAGACTTTGGCATGATTACACATCTCTGAAAGAGGAGAGTACTTCAACAGGAATATTACCTTACAGAAATGACTGCTGCAATGGCCTGCAAAGTCCTGTCCAAGTGAAATGGCTTCTGCTTAGGTACCTGGTTGCTTCCATGAAGCATAACATGCTGTGCTAAACTGAATTAATCTCACTAAGAAATCCCATCAAAACCAAAGACTGCTCCCACATTGCTTCACTTTGTATGCACACTATATGCTAAAAAACAGGATGATGTGTAGGTTCAATTTTTTTTAAAGCCTATTTACAGAAAAGGCAAACAGAGGATTTTCAGACTAACTCCAGGTCCTCACTGTAAGGTGGCACTTCTCTCCCTGTGCATTGCATGGATGCACTCTCACACTTCCAGAGGAGAGACCTAACTCACATTCCCTGAGCTTTATTGTTCTCCACAGGGCCACCTGTCTTAGAAAGCTTTGAATAAGATATGGAAAGTTCAGCAGTATTTCCTCCATTGCCTCCTCAAAATCATGCTCTACCTTTCTTTTTCAAAAACAAAACCAAAACCCACAGATGTTGTTGTAGTGCTGATGTGCTAACTTTGGTCTCAATTAACTTTTCTCATTTAAATCTTTAATATAAGCAAACAATAAAGCAGGTCTTACAACACATCATAAGAAACCATGTTCTCCTAAATAAGTTGAACTCTCCTCTGGATGAATATTTCAGCCCCAAAATATTTCATTTTATTAAGAAACTGGTGAGTCAGGTTCACTCTGTGTCTGTAGTTATGTGCTTTCTCCTAAATTAATGGCAAACCATTCTCTGCAGTCATATTTTCAAAGTGCTATTTCAATGATAGTGATATGACTTGAGGGGGATGGTTAACAGACCTGATGTTTTTGAAGAAGTTAATGAAAAGGAGTACATTACTTCTATTACCGCAGCAGGCTCAGGAGCATCAGTGACTCTATAATCCCATATTGTCTGGCACATGTGAGGCGTGTAACTGCAAAGCAATGTGAAGGGAGGACCAGTTTTGCCCACATCTCAAACCACCACTATCTATAAGCACAAGTTTCAAAAAGCTTTCTGAATTTTTCTAAATTATAAATTAAACTGCGTTATGGGAGGATGAAGGGGAGTTTGAAGCTTTCCATTTAAATAGCCTGTGCAGGTAAGATAATTCAGGCTTGGTTTTCCCCAGAGCAGCTGTATGCAATTTCCAGTCAATAAGCTGAGCAAACGGCATCTGCTCACAGTAAAGCAACCAGCAACAGCCACAGCAACTGATAAAGCAGCAGAAACATGTCCTAGCAGGGTCTGCCCTTTTCCACAAAAGCCTTCAAGCTCAGACTTATGTTGGGGAGACCACACACAGACAAGGGAGGCAACAAGTTCCCTGTGGCCCCAGGGTTCCTGCTCCTCCCAGTAACACCAGCTTGGCAGCTGGCACCTCAGGGAAATCACCATGAGGTGCAAGCGGTGGCAGCAAACTCCTCTCTTGGAGGAGTCAGGAATGGGTGATGACACTGAGCTCCTCTCTGCAGCGCTGGTGGGGGACGTTCCCTCTCCAAGACCAACAGACTTTTGCAACCCTTTCCACCATGTGCAAGATGCCTCTCTGCAACTCAGCCTCTTTCCCTGACCCCTTGTAAATGATGACTCCTCCTTTCATTCTTTTATTCAGCTTCTTCTGTTTAATACACTTATTACAGGACTCAGCAGGCTTATAGCTCCCTTACCATTAAGCGAAAAACACTTCTCTGGTTCTCTCTCTTTCTCATCTTCAGCTGTCTCAGTGTGGCCTCTACAAGGCAGGACTTTGCTGCCTCACTGCTATGGCATGGAATGATATTTATCAGCAGCATTTACATACATGAGAAAGATTTTTCGGTCTTTTGCCCACCCTTTTAATCATTTAGCATCAAAACAGGAATACAGGCAAATGTAAAACTATCTGCCCGAGGGATGAGGTATCAGTATTTACCGGTGCTGGGCAATGAAGCACACAAACCTATGGTGAAAATGGTGTCTTCTTCCTGTGCCAATACAGCATCAGGTGCTGACTCTTCCATCACGCTTTCTCAACCGCTTGTGCCTGTGGTTATGAGTCTTAATCAGCATCAAGGATCCAGCCCAGCACTTGGTTCCCAAGCAAAAAATCACAGCAAAGCTGGAAGAGGCAGGATCAGCCCCCTGGGAGTTTCAGAAACAGCGCCCTTCATTAACTTCTCAGTGGCTGTGGTTTTTAGAGGAGAAAAATCATCTCTTTCAACATCACAGTGAAAAAAAAAATATATAGTGAAATATATAGACTTTGAAGTGGTGGGGAAGTACCACTACCCATTCACAGATGACAGTCTGGCATTCATTACGAGATAGGGAGGCTGAGTGCCACAGTGCATGTAAGGCCACATTTCCTACAAAGAGCAGAAAAAACACAAGCTTCACAATGACATGCCACACAAGCTGCTTTCACACAAGTTGGCAGCTGGTCTTCCTGTCTCCTGCTCTAGACAGTCATGGAGCACATCCCTCTGACCTTTTCTCCTTCTAGAACTCCTCAGTACTGGCCAAAACTTTATTGTGCAGGTTTATGGATTGTTATCCAGCCTGGGCTTTCTCTGCTCTGCTTATTAGGGCAAATTTTTGCTTCTGCTAGCTTTCACCTCCTGTCTACTAAAAAAGGGAAAAAGTTCTTCATCTTATGTTGTCATCGCTGACAACATAAACATTGCTCTGATTTTTACTAGGAATACTGATTTCATCAGCAACACCCCATATATTTTCCTTGCTCCTACTTCTATTGCTTTGGTAAGCCATAAATTCTGAAATGTAGGCAAAACTCCATCAAATATCAAGCTATCTTTCAAAAGTTAAGAGCTGAAATGAACAGAAATTAATCTATATTTAGATTGTCTGAGAAATTCCAGTACCTACTAACTGATAAATGAATATTGGTTGAGCAATAGAGTAGTAATAGTAAAATCAAAGAGTTTAGCTTTATCATTGCACTCACATCTTTGTGTTTGTTTTCTTCCCTTATAGAGCACTTCAACTTTGTTTGCTCTGGATACCTGCTTACCTGTTACAAGAGATATTCATGAGGGTACAGTAGTCCAGAGAAATATCACAAACAAAAGAAAGACAAAACTGACTTGGAACTACTCTCTCCTTTTATCGGCTCCTTTTATCGTAGATTATTTGTTTCCCTTCTACAAGACTTGTAGCAGATTCACCTTGCATGCAGAGCCCTCAACAGCCATAATCCACAGAACTGAGGATTGCTCACCTGAAATTTTCACCTGAAAATTTCCAAATCAGGAGGTACACAGGGGAATATCTCCTGTGTTACATCCAGTGGCATTAAGGTCAAAATTTTCATATTCCCAAAGAGATCCTTGCTGAAGCAGATTTCAGGTGGATTAACATCCTTTCTATCTTCCCCAAAACTGTATCCATCAAAAATCTGTTCATTCCTCCTGTCATCCTCTGCCAGTTCCCACCAATCCTCCACACCTGCCTATGCTGAGATCTGATGGGCTGTGGGATCTCAGGGAGAAGAAACAATGATGAATGGATTTTGGATCCAGGATGAAAGAGCTTGACAACAACTGCTCCAGCCTTTCTGAGAGAAAGACCAAGAAGCCAGATCCTAATCTCACAATCTTGACAGTGTGATCCTGACAGTGTGATCAGTGTGTCACTCACGGCCATTTGTGCATTCGGATTCCTCTGACTTAATAGGTGCTCATTTACCTATGGAACTGAGGGATTGCAGTGTGGATGAATTAGTACTTGCATGGTACTCTGAGAAAAAAAAACAGTCTTATACCTCTTCAGAACTTCAAACCAAAGTCACCTCTGAGTTTAGTGATGAATTTGGTCTATCATTCTCAAGTATTACTTTCCACTCAAATAACAGTGATTTCAGACATATCCAAGTTCAGAACCTGTTGGTAACTGATTCATGAACCACTTAATAAAACTGCTTTTGACCTTCTTCCCTGCAAGGAGAAAGATTAAATACACACATTTAGCAGCTAGAAAGGACCATTCCAACAATGATCCTATTACAGAAATGTTCATGTTAATTACTGCATTATCTCTTTTACATGCTCTAATTGTCTCCCTATGGCATACCGAGGGGAAAAAATGCAATTCTATAAGAAAAACCCTACCAAGTGGGGTTTTTTCCCCTGGTTAAAACAGGAAGACTTTCAGCAAACTCAATTTTCGCTGCTTTGTTGGGATTCAGGCAGAATCTGAGCTCCCCCTGCTGTCTGTAAAAAAATGACATATGGCTGAGCTAAATGAATTCCTACTACTGTGTTTCTCTGGCCGAGGACAGGCCCCGGGGATCCCACTGTTCAGTCTTTGGCTCAGGCTGCCACATGCAAAGACATAAGGAGCTACATTTCAGTCAAAGCCTGTTCTTGCAATTCCACCTTTGAATATGGAAAGCGTTACATTCAGAAAGAGGGAAGATAGACCTTTTGATGTATGAATCAGAGGAGAACATTTGTATGAGTCCAAAAAGGTGTTGACCTCAAAGCATCCTCTAATCTGTAGCCAGAAATGGATCCAACCCTTTCATAGAAGGCAATATTCCCAGCACAGTCCTGAGGGTCGGAGCCCAGGTTGTGACACACTGAAATTGTCACATCCTTCATGCAAGCACTAAGTCTGGCCATGGAAAAATATGCTTTATATAGGTGAAAATATCCTGAGCTGAAGTTGGAGGATAGCCCAGTTCCCCTGTTAGAACAGCTCTCAGTCAACAGGGAGCAGGCCTACACTAAGGATATCAACGATTTGGGGATGCTCACCTTTACAGAAGTGAACAGAGTCCGGTTATCATGAGCCAAGGGTTTCAACTCCCATTATTAAAATGCCTCTGGCACCTCAGTGTGTGGTATGAATTCCCCTTAGATTAACCAGTCATTGCCCTCAGTCTTTTAATTCTCTCATCAAAGAGGCAGACACCTCTGAACTGCTCTCCAGGGGAGGCTAAATTAGATGCTCTGAATCACCCTCTGGAAGAACCCCTTGTGCTGCCCAGATGGGGAGAGCACGGCAGATCCAGAGCCAGCTGAGACACACCAGTGCCTTCAGCACCAATCCTTGATCTCCCCACAGCATGTGGTGCTTTTGAAAAATAACATCTTCTAATGATGTTAACCCCAAGGAGGGGAAGAAAAAGAAAATAAAAAATAAAAGAGAGTTATTTTAATAAAGATTCCCAAGTGCTAAAATATTTTCCTGTTTTTCTGGTTGTATGTCAGGTCTCATTAGGCTGTGCTAATGAACTTGTTTGAGGCAAGTTTTGGCATAGCTGTTGTTTGTGGTTTTGCCTAACACATGTGAAAGGGCAGGCTAAGTCTGGCTTGTTTTCAAGTCAGTTTAACAATCAGAAGAGTTGGGTGGGAATATAAAAGGAGAAGAAGATTACGGTTTGAGATTCAATACTTGTTCTATGACGGTAAGAAAAAAATTAAAGTACTGTTCTGCACTTCAGTTTTTCCCTGTACAGTGATGCATTGCTCTTTTTATGAGGATTTGGTATGGTTTTGTCTACATCTGGTTCCATTTTAATGAGCAGCAATAAGAAGCTGCCTCCCTTGAGTCCTACTGTGCTGCTGATGCAGTACTTACACCAATACAGCCATTTTGGCAGAGCTTTGTCATTCCTAGAAAGTTTTAGTAGATTAGATACATCTTTGTGATATGGACAGAAAGGTCACACAGCACTTGTTTTCTTTGGAAGAATTCCCCAGCTTACAAGCATATGCAGCAGGACAGAAACTGAGTGCAGACAGCAAATGGAGATATCCAAACTGATGAAGGCTGCTGAAGCAAGAGCTTGGCATCATCAGTATTTTTAAGATCTCACCCCAGCTGCCCTGGCCATTGCATTCCTGGACCAGCACCAGTTTCTGAAGAAACTAAAGTTAGTGACACTGAGGAAAAAAAAAAAAAACTTCATCTCCTCAACTTTGTCTGCTGCAACAGAGATACTCTGCTAGAGAAACAGAAATACCTAATAGCATCTGGATGATAACAGAGGGGATGAGTCAGCCACACACTGCTACTGCTTGCTTTGTTTGTTTTCCATAGTACTTTGAGTCTTTCCATCATTCATTTTTATTTATTTTACAGCATCAGGGTTGCAAAAACTGAAAGCTGTTACAAAAACAAGATCAATGCCCCGCTGAGTACAAAGTTTAGCAAAGCTGTGCAGCTGAGCCCTGTTCTGCAGTCTTCATATTTAAATGATCTATGGGAGACCAAACCAAGTGCCAGATTGCAGTATTCATGGGCAATACAGCAAGACTAACTAGTTTTTTTGTCTTCCCAAGAAATCAGGGATCCTCATCCAGCTACTCTGCACACCACCAAAATGACAAGCAAATTAACGCAAACATTTACACTTCTCTTTTTGTACTTAAATACACAACAAACACTATGTGGGACAACTTGCTAATATTGAAAAGCAAAAATTAAGCTGCAGCACTCAAAAGCCATGTTGACAAGCCCATACAGTTGTTACTGACAGCTAGCAGTGACTCTGATCCTAGAGAGCTGTCTCTGCAGGTCAAGCTTCTAAGGCGTACTTCTCTGTCCCAGTGTTGTTCAGATGACCAACAGCAGGTGGAGTAGGAAGAGGTTCATCCCTACCACCCTGTGCCATAAATACCCCATTATATACCACTACAGTAGGTCTCTCCAGCTCCCACATAGTCATAGTCATCTAGGTTGGAAGGGACCTTGCAGATCATCTAGTCCAACCATCAGCCCAACTCTGACAAGCCTCATACCTGGACGGGGACTCGAACCCCTGACCCTCAGATTAGGAGCACAATGCTCTCCCAACTGACATGTATTACTCAGATCAATTTAGCATTATCACTGTACTAACAGCTACCAAAATCCTTTGGTTCTACCATCAACAAGGAGCATCTTTCCATCTCTATTCCTTCCTCCAGCACAAAAGCAAACAGCACCCAAAAGTTTTCTCTTACCACACTTTAATTAATAGACTCCCTTCGCCATTTTTATTACCCACCAACCTCAACAGGCACTTGTGGTGCTTAACCAAGACCTGAGCTCTCTGGCCACATTGAGCACTACTGCACACCTTTAACAAGCCAATAAATGGAGCTAGACCACACAGTGTATTGTCAGCACACAGAGGCACCAGGGAAAGCCAGTAGCATCCTTTAGCACAGAGTTGTTTAACCTGCCCCAGAGCAACATCACTGTCCTTTCCTTGCAGCCTTTGGGCAGCTGCATCCGTATTTCCTAAAAGCTGGCAATGTAAACACAGATGTGGGCTTGGGCTCTCGTGAAGCCTCATTATTGCAGTTCAATTGTTGCTGGCTTTTTTCCCTCAGAGTTTCCCAATTACTTCCAACCTCTATGTTGTTATGAACTAATTAGGCTATAATAAGTCAGAAAAGGAGGAAGATTAGGATAATTAGACCCTGTGATTGATTACTGGGGCTGTTGTGGAATACGGCGTGTGAAAGGCAATGAAGGAGAGAGACAGTATTAGCAAAGGCTAGACATGATTAAGAAGACATTCAGACTACCTGTAGCAGATATTCGTCTGGAGTTAGACTCCATCAATTCATGGTAAAAAGCTTCTAGCTCAAATCCTTCCTTTTCTGGTAGCAAAGGAAAAGTCAAAGGCTTAAACAACCACAATGTGGGCTCTCCATATTTCAGCAACTAGGCTTGTGTCTCCCCCTTGCAGAGATGACAGCCAGCGGGGAGTGATGATGGCAGCTCTCTGTCCTGTCTATCAGCTTGGTGCACAGGCAGCACAGGAACAAGAAAGAGCCCGAGCCCTCCCTGCCATGAGAGCTTCTAGCTAGGCTTTGAGTCAACCAGAAATACCTGCCCCTGTGGCCCATGACACCAAACACCTGCAACCACCCAGCCAGAAGGTCTTGAGGCAATCACCCCAGAAGACAGCCAGCTCTGTGCTCATGTACAGGTGAGCTGTGAGTCATGCCCTCTGAATCTAGGTGTGAGATTTTATTTCCCACATGATAATAAAAGGGTAGTAGTGCTCAGCTAGCCGGCTCATCTCATCAGCATAGCAAAGGCTTTATTTAATAACCTAATCCAGCTCTGAAATGCATCCAGATTTGCACCAGTTGAAAATAAGAAGTCCTCCAAGTGGTTATAGATGAGTCAGTTTATCATGTAGCTTTAAATGAATTTTGATAAAACATCCAAAGAAAATTACTGTCCCTCTGTGAGGCAACACTGAGTAATAGGGAAAGTTTTCAACAGACAGAGCCATGTTTGAAAAACAACCAAAGTAGGTGAAACCAAAGAATCTCTCCCACTCTTTCTGAACATGGTTGAAATTTTTTTGCAACCTGTATCTGGGCAGAATGTGGTTACAGTGCACCAGAGCTGGTCAAACTCTTGGGTGAGCCTGGGTGGCATAATTGAGAAAGGGAGAAATTACAACTCTGCCCATTGAGACTAAAAGGAAGTTCTGTTGCAGAATTAGAATGTTCCACTTGATAACATTAATATTATGATTACTTCAATCTGCCAAGATATCAGTCCCTTGACAAGCACATTAGAGAGAAATTCTTTTAAGATGCCACCCCTCTAAATACATAGATTTATTAAGAAGCAGGAAAGTGCGGATGAAAAATTGGTTTCTCTGAAAAGCAGAGCAGTAGGGTGTGGCTGTTTGATAAGATGAACTCAGGACCCAGGATCCCTTCCCTGAATTTACACATTGCAGTAATCTACAGGACAAAGGTTTGCAATGAAATATCATTGCAACAGCCTGCTGCTAGAAAACAGATTTTCAGTAAGGGTCTCTCAGGTCACGGCACTTAGCTAAGGCAGAGAAGAGCTGCTATCTGTCCTGCACCAACCTGCATGGTTTGGGGCACATCATCAAATACTACTTCTATTCTGGGTCCAGAACCCACATTAAAAATAATTGTAAGCTCAGTTCAAAGTTGTGAACATGAACATCCCTGCTCAGCTGTGATGTGAGCATCTCAGGTCATGACCCAGCAACTCATGACATAACACTAGGTTTTCATGCAGTTTCAGGCCTGGTTCAAATCCAGAATCCAGATGCTCAGTCACAGCTCACTCATAAACAGGATCAGGCTCCCCTGGGGAAGCTGCAGCATCAGATCCTTTTTCTTCAAAAACAATAGACTAATGATTAACACTTTCTGTTGATACCCACTTACCAACTTCAGACTAAGCTGAAAGCTGAATTATTTCTTCTACTAGTAGAAATGAAAAGCCCTGTTTCTTCCCTACTAGGTTAGACACTGAAACTCACATACTTGTCCCTAAACAGAGGTACAGATGCATGCAGGTCTGCCTCAATAGCTGAGGAGTTTACCTGTGAGGAACAGGCTGGATTACAGATTTTGAGACAGTTTTGCACAAAATTATCACTGTTTTATGCCTTTTCTGAGACAGTGACAAGGCTGTAAAACAACAGAAGGGTGTCATGCCCATACAGGAGCCAATATTGCCATACAAATATGCCCTAAAGCACATTTTTCAAAGAATTGCTACTTGCAGATTTGAAAGATCCAAGGCCTGGCGAAGAACTGCTGCTCTATAGCTGCTGGAGTGGTGTGGAGGGGAGTCAGTACCTTCCAAGTCCTGTGCTGAACAGAAAAATGAGAATATCACTCAAAAGTTAAAAGAATATGCATTTCCCAATCTTACTTTTCTATGTCCCTGCTATCCCCCCTCATTTTGGGACAACGGACTCTGAGTAGGCACAGGGCTAAAGGGAGGTGTTTAAATTAATGCTTCTGGAGCTGGGATTTACCACCCACCCTGGTTCTCAGCCAGTTTGACTAATGAGCTGTAGGCAGCTGTATGCTGAATACGTTGATTCTGGGCAATTCCCTGTTTAATGCACCAGCTTGTGGGGTCGTCAACTTCTCTTTCTTTCAGTCCTCAGCTGGAGAGACAGCATAGCCATAGGGGGCTGGACAAGAGTGCAGTGCTCTTCTGAAGGAGACACCATGAGGTCCCTTAGCAAGCTTATTTTTACAACACTTTGTTTATTCTGTTCTGGTCTCTCTTGTGACTTGACTTGATGTTTAAGATTTTTACTGGGTCTCTTCTTTTAATCCCCTGTCATGAGGAGTTACAGAGTTGTGGGACTGACTCATGGTCCATCAGGTTCTTTCAGCAATCCTTGTTACAAAAGGACACGCATTTTTTCTAAGGGTTGCCGCAATGCAAGTGGTGCACTGCAGTAATTAATACCAGGCAGATATGAAAAGGAAAAGGTTGTTTCTAGTCGTGAAGAAGCAGGTTTGGCTGAGGTTCCGTTAAGTCAGTTCCCACACTTGAGATGAAAAGTAAATGCAAATGTTGCATGGTGCCCTGAGCAAATTTCACTAAGTTCAAGCAGGGCCATCAGGATGGCTCCTCTGGGGAGCTTCCTCCTCAACACCTCAGTCTCTTTTCTGCTGCCTCCTTTTGTTCTAGTGCAGGAGAGAGACACACCAAGAGCTTCCTTTTCTCAGTGGCCTGCTGAAAAGGTCTCTCTCCACGTGGGCTGTGGAAAGGCAAGCGAAAGTGTGGACAAAAGCTTGAGATTCTTTTCCTTGTGTACAGGGATATTTGCAATTATTAATCTCACAACAGCAGAGGTAAATGTGATAACCGCATGACTCAGACTGTGCTTCAAAGGTCATTCTCGGTTCCTATCCCAAGCCAAAGGGGAAGAAGGAAAAAAGCCTGTTATGTTCATGTTCTCATTTCAGTCTGAGGTGAGTCACCCTACCAGTTAAATGCTATAAAATGACAAACACTGGTAAATAAGATAATATTAAATGATACTGATGACTCAACTGAAATAAACACACATCAGTCACAGCTCAGCAACCTGAAAGAACCTTGTGAGAAAAAAAAACCTGCTAGAATCAAAGACAAGATGATGATTGCAAATCTGCTATTAATAAATATTTTTCTATGACAAAGCATTCCGCGCAGTATTTATATTTCATTATGCACAACACAAACCTAGCGACTGGAAACATTACTCATAGCAATTGTGGAAAAAAACTGTGAGAACTCTTTTTCATTTCTGCTAGGGCAATATAATTGCCCCTTCTAAAAAACAACAAACTTGCCTTCATATAAAACCCTTTTGTCCTCTGCCCTGGAAAGTTAGACTGCATTCCCAGATTTGCACCTTCTTCCTAGCACTCAATATGAGACATAGCCTGAGTGACTGGTGAGTACACAGTGCCCAGCTCTGTAATTCAGCAAGAAACTCCACCAAGCATCTGGTTTGAAGGTACAATCCCAGTGCATGGAGACAAGCCTGAAGCAGATGGAGTTTGACAGAATGGATCTTCAGCTCTGTGGGGAAGGACTGGAAGTTTTCAGCTCTAGGAAGTCCAGGTTTCAAGGCAAAGCAGATGTCAAGGGCTTTGATTGCACTGCTCTGATGGTTACAGATATGCTCTAAGGAAAGAGCATGAGGAACAGTGACACAGCACAATGAGAATGCTTTTAACAGCAGTGTATTCTCAGGGCACACTCACATATGCCCCTGTCACCTCCCCTCTTCTGGCAATGAACTGACTATATCCCGTTCTTCCCATACATGCTCTCCCTAAAGTATTTTCATTTTTCCTAAATTAATGGCTTTCTCATTCATGTAATTCTCCTCAGTAGTACCTGCATCTATCTGAAAGACTTCATATTAATAACACTGAGCCAAAATGAAGCCTAGATATTATAGGAATTGTTGTGTGAGCTTTTATGGAGCAGGCAGCCCCTTATCTGCTCCTGCAATAACCTCTCCTCATGATAAAGCCTGGAGATACAAATCCTGACTTACTGCTTGTGGCTCCCACTGAAGTCACCAGCAGGTGTTTGCAGGGGGCAGAATTTGCACATAGGGAAGGATCATTTGCAGTTTGTTTTTCAGAGTGGTTAAGTCTGATCCGTTGGAGATACATGTGTGAGTCATCTCAGGCTTACTTTCCTCCCTTTGTGAGGAAACAGTGAGCAAACTTCATTCTAGTAACCATATATCTGTTCTGCACCATCTTTATTCCTTCTTCAACCAATACTTCACAGTCAACATTGAGAGGGAGAAAATCTGAATCAAAACACTGAACAATTTTAGGTGTGATTCAGTAGAACTGAACCGATGGACTTCCCTTCCTGATCTCATACCCCAGAGTGTTTTCATTTACCAGGATATAAGTATTGAGAAAGTTTTGTGTCTTTGGGTATCAATCAGAAATAACTCAGAGGAAGGTACTCAAGGATTTTTTGTCATTACTAGCACTACGTGCTATATATCAGATAAATCACAAAGTTCAAGGCAAAATTCTTGTTCTCCTCTAACATGGTGTAAGTCCAGTGGAACTCAGCTCAATACTTTCCAATACTAAATTTGACCAGCTGTAATTGTGATTTTGAAACCAAAACTCAAATGTCACAGTGCTGGAAAGTCACTGAAGACAACGAGCAGTTCTGCAGTTAACCTTGAGGCTGGGCACCTGCATTGGACTCCTGGCTCTGTCACAGGCTCTGTTCTTTAATTCTTTTGTTCCCAAATCAGCTCTGCCTCTTGGAAACACGAGTTATTAATTTCCTCACAACTTGTCTCATTTATCAAATCTTCATTACAGGGACAAGCCTTTAATAAGTGTTTAAAAGAAATGTCTGACTAGGTTAAAAAACATAAAGTGTGCCTTTATATAATAAATGCAAGTTAATCCCTGCATGGCATAACTGTGGCATTGAAAAATGTCAATCTCCTTGCTTTGCTTAGCATTAATCAGCCTACTCTCCAGGATTTTTAAGCAAAAGGGCTTTCTAGGAGGTGTGTTATTTGCTATGGGATCTTATAATAAAACTTTCCTTTGCAGCTTCTGAATGCTTCCCCAGACAAGTGAAGTAATTTCAATATCTGTGTGTCCATCTGTCCATCCTAGAGTTCATATGAAAACAATTAGGTTTTGAGATAGCATCTACACAGCTGAGCTTGTACTCCAAAGAGATGAGGAAATACCTCCTCCAGTTGCAGTGAATTTGACATAAAATTATTGGTGAGCACAGTCTCAAATACAGCTTTTCCCCCTTAAAAATAAAAAAGCTTTGAGATTGAGCATTTGGCATGATTTCTTTAATCCAACTTGATTAAATTATTCTTAATAAAACATCAAGGTTTCTGAATGCTCTGGATTTCAAAGCTAATCATTAACAGCACTAACTGCAGCTACAGACAACAACCACAGCACAGGAAGATGGTCAAGATGCCTGTACCAGTTGAAACATTATTTTAATGTTTGGACTGGGTGATTATCTGCTTTTGCTTAGGACCACAAAAGAATTTGCAAAATTAACGGAACATAGGTAAAATAGACTATAGCTAGCTCAAGTGGTTTCTCATACTGTGGTGGCACACATGTTACAAGGGGCAAAGGCAGCCACTGGCTAGCCAGGAATGCCATACAAGTATATCCAGGCATGGAGCAGTTTCACACCCTCATCTCTATCTTGTCTGAGTTGTCATACCTCTAAGGAGCCTTCTCCAACTTGGTAGTCCTTACCAGAGAGGACTATTGCCACCCTTGCAATAGTCCAAACTTTGAATAAATTCTTGTAATCTCAGTTACTAGATTTAAAATACTTTCTCAAGAGGCTGGAAGCAATCCTGGCAAAGGAACGCACAGGAGCAGATGGCATCATAGCAAAAGTTCATACACCACCCTCTTAAACAAGGACAGTTCCTCGCTGACAAATACTCAGTTTCAATCTCCTTCAGTGGATTTGTTTTAAAGAAGAGATGTAGGGAACCACTTATCAGCTTGAAAAGGGAATTTGGGGCATTGCCAAGAGCTGCCCTGAGGAGCACTGGAATTTTTCCTGGGCAGCTCTCCTCCTCAGAAGGAGACACATGGACATCTCAGGGCTGCTTATGTCATTTGTTTAAGCAAACTTGGCTGCATACTGGAGCTGATCAGGACATTTTCCACAAAGCAGTATTTCAAAACTCAAGTGTTCTTGTCAAGACATAGGGTTTTGAGAAAGTTTTTTTGCAAGATAGTCATGTAATTTACATCCTGGTGGTTAGGACAGAGGCCAGGAGATGAAAGAGCCAGGTGAAACTCCTTTCCCTTCTCAGTTGAGAAAGAGCTGCAATGAAATCTCTTGACCAGGAAGACAGATGGAGCGGAAACAAGAGACTCTCACACTCCAAGCACCTAGTGCCTTACAGATAGGGAACAAAAACCAGTCTGAAACCCTGAAAATTACTGCAAAAGAGAGTAGTCATCTAAGTCAATTCTCCTGCATATGCAACAGGCCTGAGTAAAGTGGTTTCATGCAGGGAATAGTAATTGAAAACAGTCATTGAAGTGGTAAACAAAACCAGATTGCTAAATATTAATGTGCAGCAAGTGACCATGTAGGTTTTCCTTCAATATTAAGGATTTAAACCCCACCATGTATTCATAATAACCCATTCTTATTTTTAAAACATTTTGTTCCAGATAACTCAAAAGCTTGCTCCTCCTGGAAATGAGAACAATAGTTTTCTATTGGAAGCTAATGATAACTTGTTCTAGGGCAAAAAATTCTACATTCAACCAAGGGGCTCATAGGCAAAGGGGTTTCATAGCAAGAATAGTGTGTCAGAACCTTGGGTTTTAATTCTCATCTGAAAAAGAGCACCTCCAACAACACAGAGCCCCATAGCAACATGCTCAGGCATAGACTCTGCACTGAGTCAGAGGGAAGAATGCCATTTAATGACTCACCAGCAGCACTTATGCTGCATTGTATGGTGCTAAATAATCTAATCTGTCTATCTACTCAAGAGCCTTTAAAGAGTGCTAGTATGCAATGTAAAGAGTTTTCATTGGCATACATGAAAGGCATTAAGGATTGGATCACACTCAATGGAAAGCTGCCATCATTTCCACTGGGAGTTGGACCAACGCTTACAGATAGTGTTTGGGAAAGCTCTTAGGGGGGAAAAATGAAAAGGAAAAAAAAGATAAAAAAGGAGGAGACTCCAGCTATCAAAGACAGTGGTTTCTGGACAAAGTTCTGTTCTCAGGTATTCTGCATTATCTGTGCGTGCAGATCTCCCTTTGATGTCGATGAGAAACCTGCT
This sequence comes from Turnix velox, assembly GCA_013400935.1. Lineage (NCBI taxonomy): Eukaryota > Metazoa > Chordata > Aves > Charadriiformes > Turnicidae > Turnix > Turnix velox. Next base: position 388,869 of record VZTY01000762.1, on the reverse strand, counting down.
CTTGGGATCCCCACACTGGGAGCGAAATTTCTGGCAGAGGCGGCGGAGGACAGCTCGTCCCTGCAGCAGCCTGGACAGTTGCTGAGTTTCCGGGAACTTTCCTGTAGGTGGCAGTGCTAAATTTTCTAACAAAAGTGAATTTCGTGAACTCGGTGACTAAGTTCTCAATTATTCTGTAACCTTATCTGAATGGAAAAGCTAAACCATGCAAGTCATTCCCCTGTCACAGCAGCGTGTCTTACACAGATACAAAGGAGTCTATGCCCAATCCTGCATTCAATGAAAATTTAAGGGAAAAAAATGTAAGGTCACAACTTGTATTCATGTCACCAACTGAATATTTTCCTGCTAGGAATTCAGTCTAGATGGAGAATTCTGAATCTGGTCTGTGCTTAGGATTATGCTTTTAGGATTTCTAGCTTCCCAGTTACATTGTGAGATGTGGATGAGTCAGAGTTGTTCCTTGACCTCCAGTGTGAGATACACACTCCTGTTCATGGGCTGAGCTAAATGCTGCCTACTGTTGCAATCTCTATGCCTCACAAATAATGCTGTAAGATTACTACAGGTGTCAAGGTGCTTCTTTTCCTGAAGAAGAACCATTTCTCCTTTTTCCAGCCTCACTGCCAAATCCTAACCTTTGCTGTGGATCATGGATGGAAAAATCAAAGTGGCAATGGACAAAAGAAAGCCATCTGGAGGGCAACAATCCTCTGGGGATTCTTTACACCTGGAGGGCTGTGGATAGATCACGCTGGGGGACTGCTCACTCTGCATCAGCTTTGAGTAGCTCATCCCAAGCCCCCTGTGCAACAGAGCCACAGTGCAATTGCACATTGTACAGTTAATGGAGATGTAAGAATCACTCTTCAAAACAGCTCATCAAGTTTTCAGTGGGCTGCTTAGCAATGTCCTGACACTTAATATCTAATACATAACCTGTCCTGTGAAGGTCAGTACTTTTCTGTTTTCAACTAGAGTAGGTAAATCCATAGGCTTTTAGACTCTTGAAAAAGTATTTGTCTCCAGAGTGTCGTGTGTCAGGGAGTCCCAGGTACCAGGCATTGTTATGAAAACATCTTCCTCTTACACCATTTACAGACCTATCTCGCACAGTTTTATGGGTCCCTTTTGTCATCAGATATAAGGAACAGTAACTTTCAGAGTCATAATAGCCTCTGGAACAGCCTAAAGAGGAAACTTTGCTCCTGTGAAGGCTATCAGCCCAGACAAGCTCCAGGTTTCCCCCTTAGATACACTGCTTTCTTTACTATGGGAAAGTAAGCCAGACAGGACACTTAGCATGTTGTAATTAAATCTTCTGTGGTGGCCACTTTTAAAGAAACGTGGATATAATCATAAGACGAAGAGAAGTTTGCATCAAGAGTGCCTTCTTTGTACCACTTCTTTTGTTAATGGAGGATCTCTCAAGCCAGCTCCCCCTGCCAGCACTAAAAGGAGAGAGAAAAAAAAATCTGTCTTCCTTTATTGCAACTGAACTCGCTTGCCAGGCACTCAACCCAAGGACACTGCAGGCCTCTCAAGGTGAAATCTCTCAAGAAACTGAAGCTGATGTATATGGTAAACTTCTTGGTTTTACTACCATCATGGGATTCAAGTATCTGGAGAGGATATTTGACTTATGAGAGATACATTAGCAATTCAGAAGTTCATTCATCCTCAAGAGCATATATCAGCTGAAATGAGTTTCAAAGGACCATTCACTTGAACTGATTTACAGGTACACCAGCAGACACTGAGACACTTCTTTCAATGACATAATTTTAATATGCCAGGAGCATTTTTGCTACTGCAGCCAAGATTAGAATATTTTTATTTTATTTGTCACAAGGCAAGCTTTACTTTGCATGCATTTAGCCTCAGGAACAGAGCTGCCTGACAGTATCGCCAAGAGTACATAATTTTTGCAACAGAGGCAACACTGGGAGAATGATAAGCTTCACTGGACTTGACTGGAGTACATAAACCCTTTTGCAGCCAGAGGACACGATCCAAACTGTCCAGTGCAAGCATGTTGAGTGGCCACAGGAACCCAGAACTGCCCTTCTCTGTCCCAAGGCAGGATATAGCTGCACTGGGAGCCATGCCTGCCAGCACCGGAGCATACCAGCCCAGCACCACCTCCAAGGAGACAAAGGTGGCTCCAAGGCTATATGCACTTGTCATCACAGACAATACTTTGTAAGAGGCTCTGGGGAAGGTGAAAAGTAATCTTTCTTTGAATAGAATGTGTTTTTTCTGAAGCCCCATGGACCACAAACCACAGACAAATCAGGGAAGTGCTGCTCAGGTGACCAGCAGTGCAGTGCATCATCTGACCAGCAAATCCCACACCTCAAGCAGCAGTGTGAGCAATGTCTGTGCAGAACAAGGCTGACCGTGATGGAATGGGAGAGAGTTTTTTAGGGGAGAGGGTAAATTGCAAAATATTTCCCACACTCTCAGCAAGACTGGGACTTGATGGGGAAAAATGAGGTAGTACATTTTCATTTTTCCCCCAGTAGAAAGGAGAACTTTTCAGCCCAAACATTTTCACCTTCAACTGAGTTTGTGGAACAACTTCCAGCTGCTGACTCAAACAAACGCCCAGTGCTTTCAGTGGGAGTTTTACCCAAGCTATGACTGCAGGATTTGGTCACTGCTACCATGCAAAGTGGTTTTAACTCACACGATGCCTTCTCTCCTGTTCATGGAGGAGGTTGTCAAAGCCCAAGTTATTCTTATGCTTCTGCTTCCTTTAAATCTATCCAATTTTCTCTCTGTCCCAAGGGGGAGAGGACTGGGGAGGAAGAGAGAAATGTGGATGTCTAAGCTAATTTGTCATTTAAATTTCTCAGACATAGAAGTGATTTTTGCTTAAGAAGCTCTAAGCATTGCTGTTAAGGGGTCATTTTTGTGCAATAAAAAATACTTTCTGCAATATCAAGAATTCTGCTGACCGTTAACTAATAGTAACCACTGATTAAACCATTGGTCCTGTGAAGGATCCATACTCTGCTATCACATTAAGCTCATGTTAAACAAAATGCATTCATGCTATAAATACTGTAACAGCAGACAGATACAGAGTTAGACTTGTTCCCAGATGTGCTGGGCTCAACCTGACCCAGCTGATCACAGAAATGCTTCACCCTGGAGCAAGGTGAAGGGCATGAAGATGAAAGAATAGCTTTTACTCCAGTTTGCCTTAGATGTTTCAGCACTGAGACTGTTGTACAGCAAGTTGGGTATTTGGATGGCAGACAGCCATGGCCCTCATCAGTAGCAGTGAGGTGAAAATTATTGTGCTATAATTCAAGCCCTGTCATGCCTCATTGCTTAATTATACAGTTCTGATTACAACGGAATCATTTTTCTATAGTATGTCCCAAGCTGACATCACTTTGATTACCAACTCATTTATCTGATTACATAGTAACTCAATAACATTTTGAATTGGAAGGAAACCAGGAAGCCCTTTCATGCCCATTCAGCTTCCTAGCTAGTGTGCATATAAGTACTCTGTAATTTCATCTTCTTTATTTATAACATGAACAATGCTTTAATGACCTAGAGAATGGAACAAGGTACAGAGATTTGAAGATAATAAAAAACTTAAGAGCCATGAGAGAAAGAGATAGACCCTACAGGGACCTGTAACAGTCCTGTAGCTGGGGCCATCTTCAAGCTTATGTTACCAATCATTTATTACAGAAGGGCTCAGAGGCCCCAGCTATGTCGTAGTCCTATTATGTTCAGCTCTGAGCAGGCCTCTAATTGAGGAAAGTCTGTTTCAAAGAACTCACAGTCTTAGGCTTTGATTCAGCAAAGAACTGAAGCATTAAGTCTCTGACTTTAGGCTTCATTATCATACCTACTCTTGCAACACCGACTCTTTCTTTTATGACTCCCAGTGTTTCCCATAATATGGTGAAGTTCACATCTTCAAAGTGCTATAAAATGTAAGTAAATTAAGCTTTAAAACTACTCTAGTGAGATCAGCAGACAGTTCTTTCAGAAGAAGAAACTGAGTCATAGAAATATGAAGTTGCTTACTCAAGGCCCCATGGTCAATCAGTCATTCATAGTTAAGTCAGAGAAATGCTACTTCCTAAATATCTGTTAGCCCACTACACCTTGCTGTTTATTCTTGTTCACCCATTTGTTCTAGGTGGATTCCTACATATGCCATTGGAACAGAAAGAGAAGGTGCCCAATGTTAATGATCATACCTATGATGGGAGCCTAGGGATAGAACTATAAGACACAGAGATTGCATTTCAACAGAAAGGCTGGCCATCAGAATGGGGAGATCATTATCAGTACACTTTTTGCACCAAAATCCCTAATGGGAATCAAAGTGTTTGATGAAGACATTTTTTTTTCATTCCTGCTACTTGACTTGAGCCACACTCCTGAAAACAAGTTTGTCCTTGACAGTTTCCAGCATCTACCTGAAGGTTTTCCATTGCCCCATTTCTCCAGCACTCCCCTACCAAAGCCAATGTGAGGACATCAGGATTGTTTAAACAAGTAGAAATAATATATTTCAAAACTGGTTTTAAAATAAGATCCATGACTTTGTATTTTTTTAATGTAGCAAAGCTGACTTTTTTATCCAGCTTGTTTAGAACAGTTTTGATAACAAAATTATGCTTCTCTAGATTCCTTTTAACAGTTTTAGTTGATTAAAATAGCACTCCAGCTTGTAACATCCTCAGGAAAGGGATATGTCTGCCACACGTGTAAGGTGATGTTAACAGCTGCTTCGTATATTGTTCATTGTTAGCTCATGATTATAGCTTCTCTGACCCCTTAAATAACAGCTCTCTAGAATTTGCAAGGCATTTCCAGAGCCAGTGTGTGGTGTACTCATTCTTGTCTGCTCTGCATATAAATGGGCTGGAGGTATTTCATTACTTAACAGCTGAGGGTTGCTCTGAGTTTCCAGGGTACACGTTATTTGCACCAAACCTCCAAATGAGTCCCTCATCACGTCACCTGCTGCACATGAAATAAGCCATTTGCTGCCAAAGTTCACAACCTGTGTGACAGATCCAATGCAGCAGGTGTGGCTAGCATGTCAAAAATTATCTTGGGAGTTCTCCAGTTGTTTCCCAGTCCAACGTCTGTTTATTGACCTTCCTGCAGTTAATCTGCGAATGCTTCCCATTTCTCTTTTTGACGGCACGGGCATGGTATGCAGTCTTCTGCAAGAGGAAGATAATATCCATCACACTGAATATACACTCCACTTGTCTTGAAATGTTTTCCTAAATGCCAGTGGAAATGAAATGCTGTTTATACATCTCCAGCAGGCTGCAGCTGAACTGCACATAAAATGGCAACTGCATGAAGCCTACAGCAGCCTGTCATAAATTTAGAGGTACACAGAAGAAAAATCACCAGCATTTAACTGCCAGCACTTCAAGCATGCATGATGAAACACAAAAAACAGGATTTGATTAATTTTATTAATAAGCAGCAGGAAAAATCCACAAAAATTATTTCTAACCTGCTTCAAAGACACCAAGAAGGGATCCCTGCCACATAGCCCATTGCAGTAACAGTTGCATCTCCACCACACAAAACCATCTGGCTTTGACTTTTATCCACAGCCCAGCATTTCTTATTTGAAAGGCTGGCAAATATCTCAGGTCAAGGCTGATCCAGCTCTGAGCAACTGTGGGCAGATTGGGAGACTGGAGTGAGAACCATCAGTACAGATTTTTGGGTCCATGTGTCATGGGACAAACCCCTCATGAGCTCATGAACACCCTCTCCCTTCCCAAATTCATATGAATTTGAGGTATCCTGAAGGGCTGAAGACACGGCACTTCCTCTAGACATGCTCTGCTTTCTAATGGGGAATAAAATACAAATCGCGACAAAAACATGATTGTGAAAAATGATTGCAGGACCCGTCCTGCTTCACTTCTAGCCCAAGGCATTGATGCTAGGGAAAGACAGCTATAAACAAACTGCACATAATTATTCCATTATTACAGTACATGCCTACTGCGTGGGTGGGAATTTTTCTCCTTCTGTCTCCACTGTGTTTCCTCCACTCTCCGTCATCTGTTCACAACAGTAGCACAACTAAAGGACATCACCTCAGTGCATTAGCAGGGGATACCAAAGCAATAGTAGACAATGTTTAAGGAACTTTTAGACATTCATCTGATTAAAGATAATAATGACAACAACACTCCCACAACCTCTAGTTTCTTTACTGCTTTTCTTTGCCTTTCCAGCTTTACCAGATGTAAGTTATTTGCATTTTATTATTACTTGTTAAAGAGTAATAATTAGGGAGGGTGTGAACACAGAAGCACACTGCAACCTTCACCAAACTTCTAGTTCTCCTTGCATTCCAGGTTTAGGATCAGGGAATTAAGGGCTCCTGTAATGTGGTGCTGTGGAAATATATATTTCTCAACCAGGGCTTGATTCTTTACTTTTCACATGGATGTAAATTGGGAATACCTGTTATCAAATCGGCTGGATGCTACAGTGTACACTGCAAGGAGCAGAAGATTTCTTTCTTTCTGTTTGCAAGAAAAGGGAGAAATAGTACGAGAGATTTCTTGTGGACAACTTGCATTTGCATATTTACTTCCACAAGCACAGTTTTGTTTGTGTGGTTAAGGAAAAGGTGTATTAATTGGATAAGAAGCTATGTATGAAATGGTGGCCAGCAGTCTCCTCAGAATATACTAGTGATTCCTTAAGCTGTAGGTCTTGGTTAATCCAACGTGAGTCTGATAGATCTTACTCTTTCAGCTGAAAAGTGAGGTGGACTAGCCCTTTGCAGGGAAAATTTTTCCAGCACCTTAATGCCCCCTTCCCCAGTGGGCCAGACAAGAGCAAAAGTTGCATTCTTGTCCTTACTGCTTTTTGTAAATTTTAATTAGTGGTGAGTCCTAAATGATACCTAGATTAGTAGTTTTCCTGTATGTTCTGTTGCAGAGGTTGTGCGTTTCTTCCTCCTTTTTGATAAGCATTATACCCAATAGGACAGGTACTTCACCCCACAGGGACAGACTAGACTGTATTTTCCAGTCTCTGGTTTACCTCAGCAGTTTGACATTTTGTCTATATTGTTTGACCCATTAGAGACCCTGCTTACTATCCATGTTCCTGAATTCATACATGACTTTCCTCTAGAGGACTACGAACTGGTGGTATTGTACAATAGCAGGAACATAAGGCAACACTCTGGCTGGAACACCACTTTTCAGAACTGTTCACCTGTAGGGTAGGTGGGTCATTAACTTCTTCAAGTGCTGCATTCCTGTACCAACTGTCTTCCTATTGCATCCCACTTCTAAATATCTCCTTACAGTTAAAATTGATTTGTAACTAAAGTCATGAAAGGAAAGGTTCATCATCTCCAGCTGACTCCACATACACTGGCAGCCTTTTGTTGTTCTGGATCAGGATAGCTGTGTGACACAGAGGAAGGATATTGTGCTGTCACAAGTAAATGATGGTCCACCTTTTCCCCACTGCTATGAAGGACTGTGGAAAGAGAACTGCCTGTTTCCTTGAAGGACAACAGTACGTGATGCATTTCTACACACACGAGGCAGTCATCTTACCAAAAAAGGAAGAAAACAGGACTCATGCACTTTCCTGATCCCTCAAAATATTTGCAGTCAGAAGGTTTTGCCCATTACACTTCTGAAGTAAACAAAAACTTCTCATTTATCCAGTCAAGAATACTTCAGTTTTTTGAAAATAAATAGATCTAACTACAAAAGTGACAGTTGTCCTGCTACATGCAAAACAACTTCTCTCTATTAAAGGAGCTTCACATTACTAGTAGTCAGTCAGGCTTTGAAGTACAGTTTTAGCCTTTAGCTAATACTGTAGAAATAAAAATTCTACAGCCTTCAGTGAAAAGAATTATCCATGTTCAGATTTGGACATTAACATTTTGTCCTTCCAAGTTCGCTAGTACCAAACAAGACTTGTATTTATTACTTGCAAGATGAACAAAAGTAGTGGCAAGACTGAACAAGGAAGGTGTTACTCAAAAAAGACCTATTTTCAGTTAGGCTTCAGAAGAAATCTTTATCACTAAGATCTTCAAAAGCCCTGCTCAGCTGACATCTGGAGCTACAGGCAACCAAGTTCATGCCAGAAGCAACCTGTTGCTTCTGACACTATCAAGCTTTTTGATAGCATCTTCACTAATGCCCAGATCCTGTCTGGGCAGGATTGAACCTAGATATTCTCCTACTTGTCTCCAAGGTCCCAGTCCAATAGGTATATTCTGGGCATACTCTACACATGGACACAACTTCATGGCCTCATGCAGGGGACCACAGGTGAGAAAGTGATTATATGTTTGTCATCATCCCATTTTAAGCTATACCTAAATACCTGCCCTTGGAATAAGGGATATCTATATTTATTCCCTTTTCCAACAACTCAAGAGTTAGAAGAACTAGAAAACAGATGTTTTGTCTCACAAATGACAGACCTAGCTCTGAATATCTTGGTAATAGTAAGAAGACATGTCCCTCACCTCGATGGGAAAGGATTGTGCTGGCATGTTCTAACAGAAAAGGTCTGCATCAGGACTGTTCTGAAAGGATATTTAGGGGTCCTAATGAGGGAGTTTTCCTTCCAGGTAAATGTGAGATAAAACCTGTACTAGGGTTTTAATGCTCCCTCTGTTTTGCTTGGGAAGGAAGTCTGAGAGCCTAACCCAGGGCTGAGGATGCCACGAGACAGCAGGGTGCCCGACAGTTAAGCAATGCAATGTCTATGATCACACAAGGAGTTAGCCCATAGGGCCTCAGAGTTATTTCATAGAGAAATGAAACAGGCTCTCTGATCATTGCAACACTTGCCATCAGAAACAGCAAGGTCAGCTGATTTTGCGAGAAACTTGCTGGTGAACAACACAAGCATTGGCACCTTGTGCTTTCTACTTACATATGCTCTGAAAATATAATGTCTCAACAATGGGCTGAAAATGCTGTACATTTTCTGTTTTCCCTTTACCCCTACTATTAATGAAACTACTCTGCTTGTTAGAAATTAGTCTCTCTTAAGAACCTCTGTTGGCAAAGTCAGTGAAGCAGGTAAGTGCTCTTCTCTCCATTTATCAGCCTCTTTCAAACTCTTCTTTCCAGCCCACCAGCTGATAACAGAAGCTGGAAGTAGCCTGATATGATACACTAGGGACTTGATTCTGGTCCTAGGTCTGACTCCAACTTGCTGCCTGACATTAATCTCCATAGGAATCCATTTCTCTACCCCAGCTCTGTCATCCCTTGGTCTTGTTAGACTGAATTCTTCTGAAGAATGGCTTTGAAGAAGCCTTATATGAACCGGAGAGTTTTAATGCTTAAATGCTGCAACTGCTCACCTACAGAAATTTAAAGAAGCCAACTGCTAATGAAAGGCTAAAATATGATTCTTAGCCTGAAACTTCTTTCAGTTTTGGAGCAGTATCAAGAGACTGGAAATCATTCTTCACATTTTGTTTGTATGTCTTGATTTTCCAGTCCTGGTATGAACACAGCCAGAAGTAGCTGGATTTCAAGAAGGTGGCCTGTATACTGCCAAGACAGATATCTTGTGAAGGTCTCATCATTCCATTTACAGGAGATGCCCAGAAAAATGCAGATGATAATAAGCATCTTTTAACACTCCGCAGTCTGCAAAAGAGACTTTCTGTGTCCATGGGAAGTCTGCACTGTCTCAACCTTGAATGCACTTTCTGTTAGAAGTAAATTGCACAAGCTCAGATTTCCTCAGAAAACAGCAGTTTCTTACTGTGAGCTGCAATAAGTTACTACAGCTCTGAGAAATATTCCAGATAAGCAAAATCTTCAGAATGCAATACAGGATCTTTGCTTTCAGCAAACCTGACAATTCTAACACTTCTTCATCCGAATCAGGTTTGTATGGCAGGCAGCTAGTCCCCACGTCCCCATGACAGTGATTCTTTCACTTCTCACTACAGAAGTTAAACCAAGGTCTTCTTTGATCACTTTAGGCTCAGAAGCAATTTCACCTCTTTTTTTTTCTTCCCATCAACTTAACACAAACGATTCAACACTGACTAGTTCGGACTTAAATGTCTTCCATGTGACGCACACCTAGAGATGGCTTAGTCATACATCCTTGAGACTAAACCTTGAAGCTGGAATCAAGGCCATCACAACACTTTTCTCATTCTCATGCTTGTGTTCACACTGCTCAGCTCTAATGCTTTCACATAGGGGCAGAAGCATGAATAATCTGAGATGCAGATCATCACACCTGCCTTTGCAATCAGCATGGCTGATACTTTCAAGAATTAAATTCAAATGGAAGATTGAAATTACTGACGGTCAAAGGTTTTTAAACTATAAGAATAACTGTAAAGTGTCCACAGTTCCTTCCATTTGATCACTTCCAGAGTAGCTGTGCTGCAACGTGATGAGCACAACTGGAGAGAAAACTCAAATTCCAATTGTAGGAAGAACCTAGATTTTCATGACCCATCATGAACAAGGCAGCGAGAAGGCACACAAGCTGAACCTGAAGATTTAGCATTGAACACTGAGGGAGTTATTTTTATAACATGATCTGTCTGAAGCAACACAATTCACTAATGAAGTATCATCTTCTTTTACTGGTAAGTCCTCATTTTTATGCACACAGCTGTAGATTTCAAGCATTGCTGTGAATTCAAGCATTCAAAAATATACCCCAGAAAATCTTAGGATATACATCTGCTTGTGAGCGCTGTTTATACTGATAAAATTTGGGTTGGCATCTAAATCCAGGTACACATTAAAATATTTTGATGTCATATTTCTGAGTCACATGCTGGATATGCTACATGAGGTGACAAAAATCATAAAGGGATGCTAATTTTGCAGCCAAGAGAAATATGTGTCACAGTCCTGTAGGATTTTCTCCTATGATCAGCACAGTTGACTCTTTTCAATTTCACTGCAATGGTACTGATCCAAGTAGAAGATCTGAAGTTTTGCTAAAAAACTGCAGCCACCCCAAAGTACATTAAAGTGGTTTTAGGACTATAGCATGAGACAAGCAGGAGAAACACTTAGAAGATATAGTGGTTAGATCACCAACTAGGGCTGTGTCTCAGTTGAACATGGGAATGCAAGCACACAGAAAATTCTTTGTGCTTTCTAATTATTAATTAAGTGGCATTATTTACTTATGATTGGTAGAAAACAAGCATATAATCCAAAACTTCTTTGTCCTTCCCCAAAAAAGTAACTTTTTCATCAAATATTGACTGAAGAAATTTAGTGGTCTTCTGCTCCAACTAAACTTTCTAGTACAATTTCACCTATTTCTCACACCATTTCCCAGTACATTTTCTTCTAATTATGGCAAAGAGTCCAAAGATCACCAATCTGTTTCACTGGCTCACTTTTTGTGGGCTTCACAGTAGGGATACGACACAGGGAGCTGAGAATAGAGGGCACAGCAAGTAAAAAAAGTAGAGATAGATTAGATGAAGGACTTATCCTGGAAACTAAGAAAGTAACTTTTGAAAAGAAGAAAACATGCTAAGGCTGAGTGTTGCCTGTATCTGCTAGTGAGAGAAGTATCAAGCAAGAACTAGCTCCTTGGTTTTAATCTTACCATAAAAATAATCAGTCCTGTTAACTGTAGGGATTAAGGAACTGAAAAACTATTGAGCTCTGTTGTGTTTGCTTACACAGAATGGAAGAATTCCTTCAGCCAAAAGAATTACTAAGGTAAATGGTATGGCCTGTTCCAAGTACCCAGATGAGATCATCTGCCTGACCCTAAAAATTACAAAACATTCCCTACCTTCCAGATACAGCCATTAGGACTAGTATCTCTGAAAGTTAAGCCACCTACCACATTTCAAAATTCAGGCAGGTACTCTGAAAAAAACTGTCTTCAGCGTCCTCAGGTCAAATACCACTTTCTTCATAAACCCCATTGAAAGTGCAGGGAGAGAATATAACCCTGACATTTCTGTCTGGCTCTTCACCCCCTCCTAATGCCAGGATGTTTCAGGCTATATCATGTTTTCCTGCTATATGATCTTGTGAGCTGCCTGAAACATCCAGACCACTGCAAATATTTGTATTGGTTGTTCAAGCTTATTGGTAAACGTATTTGCATATAGGAGTTTATGGATCATTTTTTTTATTTTACTGAATCCAAAGACCCAAAGATATTTAAATGTGGAGGGGAAAGCAGCATCAGAAATTCCCCAAGACCAAAGTCTTGTCAAAGTCCTGACCCTGAAAAACATTTAAGCACATGCTCCTCAGTGCACAGGTATGTCCTCACTGACTTTTCCAGGACAGGTATGTCTGGTATGCAACGTCTTACAGGTCAAAGCTCTTCACACAGCATTCTCAAACACTGTTATAACTCAGTTTCTGACATTCTCATGACTCTAAATATTAATCCAAACAGTTTGGTATCTGTTGAGTCAGGATGCCATTTGTAATTCACTTGGGGCATGACCTCTAGTCCCAGAAGAACAGTCCTAGAGCCCTGAAAGCACACAGTGAGTTTCTGTGGTGATTATATGTCCGTACGTGCACACTACACAATCAAGGAAAACCTACTCTCTCTCATTACAGAAGCTGGTTTGTGCACTAGTCCCACTCTGCCAAGTCCTTTATCTTCCCATGTAGTGAGTAATCGGCTTGTTTCCACCTCACCCATATTTACTCTGGTAGCTGAACACCATCTCAATAAGGTGAGCAGCTCATTTTGTGCTCCCTTTCCTAATTGGAGCCTTTAGGCTTCAGATCATGTTTGTGCAAGATGCTGGAGAATAACTCAGAGAATTCAAGTTCTAGTTGATCCAGGTAATGGAAAGACTTGATATCAACTGCTGCATCTAAGATGTATTGATTGCTGTGACCCAAGACTTCTGATGAATTTTGGGTACCCTTTTAGATCACTAGGACGCAGTATTCCCATAAATGTGAAGTATCCAGTATAGCCTCAGTTTCACTCTATGATTCTAAACATGACTATGGTATGTATTAATATGTTAGACACTTTTCCCCCTTTTTTTTCATCCTTTGTCTCTTACTTTTTTTCTGAATACTAGCTCATTGTGGAAGAGAAAGTCTTTCTTTTGAGTGTTTATCAGCTGTTCATTGTGTTGTTACTGCTTCTGCTCCCTGTCCCTGTAATGGAAACACTTATGCTTGCTGCGAGCAACAGAGCAAATAATCAGACATCCGATACCAGGAGGCTAATAGCAGGAAATTAACACAAAGGAAAATGTCATCTTAAATGACCATATGACTGTCTGATAGTGGCAGGAGAGAACTGCTGAAACCAATCAAATTCACTCTGCTGCAGCAGAGAAAGTTGCTCAAAAAGGGTTTATTTGTCCACAAAGGAAAATTTTGCACTGCATTCACGAAACCAGCAGCTAGAAAAAAGAAATCTTAGTGCTTTGAAATGCATACTGTCTCTGGATTTTTTTCCCTCTCATTTTCCATTTTAAAAAGTATTTTCTTAAAAAAACCAACACTCTGGGGTTCATAAGCTTAAGTGCCTACACGCTGTGCAGTTCTCCAGGCTCCAGCCATGCTCCATGGTGACACAGGCTATTCAAATACAATTCAATCCCATCCTGAGCAAAGTGGGTTCTGTCACCTGATACTTTTTGCTTCCCCTTTAATTGAGCATTGCCTTGCTCTTTTATAGCTCAAGAGGGTAAACGGGATCATGTCTCCCCCTGACTTTCTCTATTCCATTCATTTATTTGTATAGCTCTTAGTCATCTGCTCTCTAACATAGTCCTATTCTTTTCAGTTTCTTCCTGAGGGAAGTCTGTCCATGTTTATTTATTTCTGTTGCCTGTTCTCAACCCCCCTGTGTTTCTGCTGTCTCCTTTGTCAGGGCAAACTGCAGCTGGTAGTCCTGATTGTAGGGCTGACAATTCACACTGACAATTCACACTATGCTGACTAGTTGTGCAAGACATTCAAGTTAGGGGAAGAGAAACTCCACAGATCTTGTGTAACTAACCAAAACCATGTAAATTACTACTGAATATGCAACTAGGACTGCTTTGCTTCCTGCAGAAAAAAAAGAAAAGGATGGGAACTGCTCGGTTGGCTTTTGTGCTCATCCTGCTTCAAAGCGAAGAAGAGCCAAGGCTTTGGGAAGAAGAAGGGGTGCTCCATAGAAAATTTAAATACAGTCTGAGACAGGATGCCTTACTCTCTAAGTCTGTCCTGTTTCATTGTCATGGTTGTCACCCCGCTGTCCCCATGATTTAGACATCCCACTGTAGCCTCTGTATCTCCACAACCTCTACCCTCTCCTAGCCTTGACACCAGAACAGCCCCTACCACTCTCAGTAACCAGCCCCAGAAAAGTCCTGTTCCCTTAGTCTTACAAACACCCCTCTCTACTTGCACATCCCTTCTCGGTCAGTCCCAATGACTTAAGCAGCCCTCATCTGGGCACCTCTCTTCTCCTTTCTCAATCTGTCCCTGCTCAGAAACAGAAGGGGTTTGACAGGTTGCACATCCATAGGAGGAGGATGGTGCCCCTAAGATAGAATTTGCTCTGTGGAGCAGTAATTTGGGCTGACAGAGCTGATTATCTGAGCATGAGTCTGGCCTGATCTTTCCACATAAACAATTTTTAGTTCTTTCTCTGAAGGACACAATTAGGACATCAACCACACTTCTGGAAAAAAACGCCCTTGATTTAACCTGAAAAGAGACGAAAAAGACATGAACAATTGAAAGCAGGAGCAGTTGAAGCCCTCAAAACTTGGGTTTATTCCCCCTTTTCTTTCCCCTTTTTTCTAAAAGCAGCTGTGTGGTATTGTCTTACTGAATGGCAAACATGATACTCCATCCTGCTGTTGAGACCAAACATAGAGAGAAAGCATGAAAGATCATCAGCCCATGAGTGGCTTGTGTGGAAAAAGTGTGATTTTCAACAGCAAAGCAGTCTTGGGTGTTGATTATTGGCACAGTGAGATGACCTTGGGAGGGGGAGGCTTTCGCATGAACAGGCTGGTATGTCACACATAAGCTGGATAAATAACACAGTATTGACTCTGCCCCTTGTCTGAGGATCTTAGGTAAGAGTGAATTGTGAAATCCCCAACCCAATATTACCCTCTAACATTTGCTTTTGAAGAAGTTACCACAGAAACCTCAAAAGCAGGTTTCAGCAAGACGCACGCAGGGCTTTGGTCCTGCACCAGCCCTGTGTGAGAAACCGTATTTCATCCGTCCCAAGTCCTCAGTGTTCCACAGAGGTGTTCGTCCCAAAGGCAGAACTGCTTCCTCCCCATGGAAATCCCCTTGGGATGCAGTGGGACAATCCTAAGTGGTCTCATGGGGCAAGGTGGGGTAACTTGAGTCTGAGAAAAGAGCTGGCTGCACAGACATAGGAACTGACACACATGTTTACAAACCCCAACCCAGACCTGGGTATCTGGTTGATGAATAGGGACGGCGTGGATAGCTGCAGGGGCTCCCATCTTCACCTCTGAGCCCTACCCCTGCTTCCAGACAGCTGAGCTGTTAGTGTGGCGGTAATTCAACCACTGCAAATTACAGCTTGGGATATTTAAGGGGAGTCAAAGCCGGAGCCAGTTTTTCTGTTAATATTACTGGTCTGCTGGTTCAACAGCTGCTTCCCAAACAGCTGAGACACCTTCACAGCATGAATGAAAACTTCCGAGAGACAGGTGGGGCAGACAGCCGGCAGCAGGAATCTCTGCAGCCATCTCCAGGGAAGTCATCACTGCCCATGAATCAGAGGCCTTACAAAGTGGATCCCAGGCGGGATGTAAAATATTACACATAGCTCTAATAACTCTGGGTTTTTTTAAGCCTCATGATGTATGGCATTCCCCCATGGCACAGAGTAAATCCATGACTGCACGCTTTCTAAGAAGCTTAGGAAGTGATTGTATAAAATTAGTATTAACTAGTTTCACTATTATTAAATGGAAAATTAAAGCTTTCAACACTAAGCTATTCAAGGTGGTTGCTATGCGAACACTCTCTAATACCCTCATCAACAATAACCTTCATTAAGGTTGCTCCTTAAAAGCTTGGGAAAAATGCATAATCTGTTGTATTATAATCCACTTTCCTAGAGCAGCCATGAATTTAAAAATCTATTAATAATGTTGTGCACAGGAAGCAATTTCCTGTAAGATCACAGAATGGCTCAGCCATAAATAGAGCAAACCCAGTTAAGCTGCAAAGGATAATCAGACATATCCTGTCCTGGATTCATCATATCGATATATCTGTTTGGCTGACTTTGCTTCACTCTATTACAGTTTGTGGATTCAATGTACCAGAATACTTAAGCAAACCAAAACGCATGAAGGATGTTTCCTTTGCACTGTATTTTGGTCATCTTAAAAGTCATGCATTTTGTTCTTGCCTTTTCTCTTTTTTGAGGTCCTCAGCATTTGCAGAATATAGATCATTTCATTAACTTTAGCCAGGCAAAAAAACACCTAATTTGTGCTCCACTGAGACAATCCAAAGGTAAAAGCTAGTAACTGCCAGCAGGGCAAAGTGTTGCCACCAGAATAAGGGACAGCAGCTGCTGCTGTATCAGAGTCTCAAAGAGCTGTCAACATGCAAGAGAAGAAAAAGAGCGTAAAAGTACCCCAGGGCTGCAATGAGATGGCAAGCTGCCAGCCAGAATGCAGCGCTTTATCTGAATAGAGCACAGTGGGAAAGGTCATCTTGCATCAGACCTGCAAGGTCAGTAAATAATTGGTTTTCATGTTTTACAGGTGAGAAAGTGGGACCAAAGTATTTAAGGCCACCCAGCAACTCAGTGATAGGCCTGATTTTCTCATGGCCTGCGAGGTATACACATAGTTTTCTAGAATACTATATTCTACATGCAGCATTCATAATAAAAGCACGTAAGGCTAAAGACATCAAGAACAAAGTAACACAGGACAAGAATGAAGTAAAAAAATGGAAGGAGAAGTATGAAATGCTCTCTAAGATTCAGATTCTTGTAACAATTTGGATGAGCAAAAATTTTGTTGGACAACCCCATGATCACTTCCTTGGAAGCGGTAAGCTCTCAAAGGCAAGGCAATCTGCCAGGGACCCAAGCAGAGTTTTAATGGGTGAAGCTCTATGTTCAGCAGAAATTAATTGAATGTGAGAGGTTTTAAATGAGACACTTCTGAAGGACATACCAGGATTGTCAGTCAGGAATTGTTCCTGGAGTTAGAGGAATCCAACCTTTTATCATTAAAACAAAACACCCAACAATAAAAACGGAAGAAAACAACAAAATCGTGCAGTTATAATTCTTAGATTCTGATTTCTGGGATCCCTGAATCAAGAGGAATGTGATGGCCTTGAATTTCAAGCTCCCATGTGCCAGAATGATGCTTTATCAGTCTATTTGCAATATTCACTAGCCAACTCCTACACAACACCCACAAGCCTTTTCCAAACACATTTTGTAGGAGGCTTGACCCCAGCTGTTTTCCAAAGATGCTCTGTAGTCAAATACAGCCCAGAATGACAAATCTAAGAATCCTGTGAAGTGCCACCATGAGTAGAGGCTGTGACACATGCTATATGTCAGCCCTTGGGCACTTATGCCTTTGTTCACCAAGGCCTCAAGATTTTTCCTGATCACCTCATCACAATTCTTCCCTCTCCCCTTTACTCAATGCAAAGCATTTTCCCTGAATATCCTGGCCTAGATTTTGCCACCAAATATCTTAGTACTAACTCACTGTTGATGGATCATGGTCTGTTTTTTCATAAAAAGAATTTTAAATAAGCCTCCTATGTGAACACACAGAGTTCAGCAAGCAGGAAAAATCAGATTTTCAAGAGCCTTTGCTGTTGTTTTCATGAAAATTAGCAGCAAAACTCCCATTAAGCTTGAAGAGAACACAGCAGCCAGTGCTAAGCTGCTTTGAAAAGCTTGTCTGTATTGACTAAAATCAACAGTCTTATTCTAAATAAAAAGCAGTTCCACGCAAGAGGCTAAAAAGAACTAGACTATGAAAAATCCATAAATTTGCTCATGGGCTAAGCAGCTCTTCAAAGTCATTCTTATTTGTTCCCTTGGAAATGAAAAAGAGGCAGAAGAAAATGTCTTCAAACTCATGAAAGTGTTCTCTCTATAGTTATATGAAAAAGATCCAAAGATTTAAGCAAATTATTAGTGCTCCATATTAACCTCTTCAAAGTGTGCCCTCCTTGCTAATGTCCTTGATTGTGGCAGTAAAAGGAACAATAAAATCATACAGACAAAAATTCATCCATTCAAGTGATCCCTGCATCAAGCTGATTCTCTTATCATGGAGGTCAAATTCAAGCTACTGTAAAACAGATAACTAGATAGTGCTACAATTGGTAGGAAACCCTGACAATATTATAAAAAATATGTGGCTGGTGCTTGTATTTTGATTTTCATGGTTTTCTTTCCCTGCTTTCCCAAGATCATATCTGACAACTGCTCAGTGCTTCTTCAGCAAATGTACCATCTTACTTATTTCTTCTGTCAGACAAAAGTGAGCACAACTGGCCACTTAGATAGTTCTAAGTACATCTTCTCAGAAAGTCCAGCAGCAGCAATATGCCCCAGCTCCTGACTGCAGCTCCCAAGTCTCCCCAGCATGAAAAGGCCAAGCCCTATAGCAGAAAGCCTAATGCCAATTGCTCTCAAAAGGGTCATTTACTGCCCACACAGTGCATTTCCCCAATAAATTCTCTCTTTAGGTTTTCTGATGCCTTCGCTTAGTCAGATTGGGGGTCCCTGTGGCTAATAAAATAAAACTGTTTGGGCTTCCAACTACAAGTGGCTTGAGGGAAGTAAAATTACCCTCCTCAGTCATGTTTGCCATCTCTCAAGAGGCTTTTAGGAATGTAGAATCACACATAATCTTCTGTTTGATGGGAAAACAATAGCAAGACATCTGATAGTGCTCTGTGTGTTTACAAAGATAACAATAAACAGGTCTTAGCTGTGCATCAGGAATTCAGTCCACCTTCTTACTCCAAATCCTCTTACTGAAGAGTTGGTTTGAGAAAGCCTTTGCCATTTCCAGGGCACTTGCAGTTTTACTGTGTCTTCCCTGAGCGTCCATCCTTCCCATATGTCCTCCTCCAGCCCTGAGATAGCAGTATGCCAAAGGCATTCTCCAGAGGAGCAGCTCTCCGTGGAGCCCACCCAACCCCAGCCCTACAGCCCGCCCGGACGCGGGGCTCCCTGCGCGGCGGCTCCAGCTCTGCACTGCCACCCTGTGTCAGGCCCCACTCCGCACCCACAGCTGGCCCGGGCAGTGAGGCCACATCCTCCCGGAACAGAGAGGCTTCACGTAGTAACGGTGCAGGAACCTCAGCCACCTTCTAGGCCACCTGGCCACTGCTTCTGGGGTGGGACTCGCTCTCTGGCTCCATGGATACCTACCCCACACTGCAGGGACCGTACACAGCAGCAGAAGCATGGAGAACATCCCACCTTGGATCGCCTCCCAACATGCTTATTGGGATAGCCAGGTGGATGTGGATTCAAACCTTCTCTGGTAGAGAGATAGAGGAAGGCTACGTGTCCCACATTGTGGCTGAGTATCTTAACCACAGGAATATCTGAATGCAATTTGTAGGGGGAAGTTCTGATGTCATATGAGTACTCTGGAGTGCCTTTTGGCTCAAGCCCTAGTTGACAAATACAAGCAGGAGGGATTGTGGGTCATGCAGGGGTACAGGCACTCCTCTACTCAAAGCAGCAGCAGAAACAAAGCAGGGATGCCTAGAAGCAGAGAGTTTTGGGACTGACAGAAATTTGTTGATAAAAATCTGATCCCTCTTTAGGTAACTTCTAATTTGTTTGAAATGAGCAGATGCGTTCATTCAGTGTCTGAGCTTGTTCCTTCTCTGCAGGTGAGATGTCAATTCTGAAATATTTCTGTGAATTCATCATGATAATAACTAAATGGCTGATGTGCTAAAAGCTCAATACCAGTATCTAGGAGAGTCACATTCCAGTCTTTGCTTCAAACGATGTATTTTAATATAAAACAGAAGCCCCCCCATCCAGAGGCACTCATAATGATTCACAAAGCCCCAGCTGACATGGAGTTGCATGCACGACCCAGAGCTCTACCACCAGCCAAGAGCAGATGTGAGCTCTTACATACTGTAGGCACTCCCAAAAATTCTTGGGATTTGATTGCACATGCTCTTTTCAGGCAGTCTGGACCATCACAAGAAGACAAGTGGAAATACATCCACCATGTCATTAATGAAGAAGCAAACCATGGCTTGCTTTCTCCACAGAGTTATCCCAGAGATGCAAATATAGAAACAGTGAATCAACAGAGACATTCCGGGAAGAAATGGCAGTGCAAAGAAAGAAAAACTGAGATATTTTAAGGGTCTTAAGTTAAGAACTAGACATTTAATCCTCCTTTTAAGCCCATCTTCATCCTTCTAGATCATAAGGACCATAGATGTAATTCTGCTTAGAGCAGCTTAGCACAATTCTGAACTGTGTTTGTTTAGTAGAAGCAGTATTGATACTGCTGTCTCCATACATCACCCTTGCAAGCAGTGGAGCTGATTGCAAATGAGGTCATTAGAAAGAGGTAAATTAACTATTATATCCATTAAATGTCCGGATATAAATGCATGTAGGCAGGTGGGACAATTAGGTTCATGGCATCATTATGTTCTGTACACAAGATTAAGTGCTGTATCTTGCCTGGAAAAGGTAACAAGATGATATGGCAAATGATTATTGGGTCAGGGGTACTATTCCTTTATATATTACATAATTGCCTTATTTCCTGGGGCTTTATAATTAACAGCATGGTTTTGCCCAGAGAGGACAAAGCTGAGGGCCATCACCAGAGCATCATGAGGAGATAGTGTGCTCTACTCCCTGGGGGACTTAAGGGCATTTTTTCATAAATATTAGATTTCCATGCTTCCTGTCAAACTCCAGTGAATTTGGAACAACAACTCTGGGACCAGCAGAGTGTTGAGAAATGCACAACAACATATTCTGAACTGTGAGGGTATTTCTATTCTTAAAATGACACGGGAGTAAGAGAGGAAAGAGAAAACAGCCAAAACACAGTCTTGTCTCTGTACGTGTTGAATCTCTTCTCAGCTCCAGCTTGTCCATGCCAAATAAGTTCTCGAGATACAATCCTTAGAGAGGGACAGACCAACAAGAGAGCATTATGGCATCTGGGTGAAAAGTCTCTTGCACCACAGGATGGTGAGGAGCAGGCTATGTTTTGAAAGCAGACTCTTTAACACAGGGTCCTGCATTTCATCTTGCTGTCACACTGTGTTACCACACCACATCACAGTATGTGACATAACCAACAAACCCTGTTGTAACGTGCCTTAGTATGTGTCATGGGAAGGCAACCTGCTGCTTGATGCTCCTAAGGGTGCTTTAGGAAAAAGGCAATCCTGCTACTTCCCCACACCCAGAAGCCAAGCTGAACATAACAAGCTGCTCTGTTCCTGTCATGCATGATCAGCTCCAAGCAGCCACACTTGTCCCCCAGAACATTTCAGAAATTCCACAGTACATAGTGATATAAAGCCACTGAACTGGAGTAACATCTCATGAAGAAAGAGGCTGCCTGTTGAAACCTAATATTTCACATTCAAGTAGGAGGTGGTAAGATAGAGCACACCAAGGCAGAACTTTACGGAGCTGACTTAAGGCAATTCAGCATTGTGAAGGTTACTGCACTACCTGCCTTTGTGCCTTGCCATCTTCACAGTAGTGATACTAGTTGGGAAGGGATAACAGGTAACTACTCAGAATCTGACAGCTTTACAACTCTCCTTTTTGCTACACTCCCCGGGAATTATTGGTTGCCTCACTTTGTGGATGTTCCTCTGGATGACATTTTAGCAAGCACTCTCCTGATTTATCTTGTCCCCAGGGGACTTCTAACCTATGTGGACTATGTCTGTGGATAATGAAATACATTGTCACGCCACAAATTAAAGACATTAAACTAAATGACTGT
This sequence comes from Turnix velox, assembly GCA_013400935.1. Lineage (NCBI taxonomy): Eukaryota > Metazoa > Chordata > Aves > Charadriiformes > Turnicidae > Turnix > Turnix velox. The sequence continues at coordinate 366,848 of VZTY01000762.1, read as the reverse complement.
CTCTCATGTTCTTTCTCACTTTGTGAACTTCTAACCATGTATCATTGTCACTGCCATCTTCAATAGTACCAACTCACCTTAAATTCAGACAAATAAATTCAGTCCCACAGCTCAATAAGCAGCATTTTACAAAGCCTCTTTTGATATTCACCAAGTGGATCATTCACCCCTGGGTGCCAGGTCAGCAAAAGTGCGAGACACTCCCTTGCACCTTGACATAAAGGTAAATTTCATCTAGCAAGAAAAATTTGCTTCCCCAGCAAAAATAATTTAACCAAGAGACATACAGGCAAAGAGATGAGTTGCTTCTCTTCTCAACATCCCCCAAGGTATTTTTTTGTCAGTAAGAGGAGTTAGGGAAAAAGCATCACTCTACACAATGTGATGCACAGACCTTCTGGTGCCCACCTGCCCTATCAAAGACTTCCTGGTGCAGAAGGGAACATGTGGTCTGTAGCACACTCATTGCAGAAGAATGAAGTATTCACATCTTTAATGTTTACAGAGCAAGATAAAGGTCAAATTCTCCCACCCAACCTGCACTATAATGCACTGGGCTCCACTTTGCAAGATTTTATGGGTCCTCCAGTGTTTGCAGCCTTGTGTGTCTGTTTTCTTGCTGAATTTCCTCAGCAGACCATGCAGCATGGGCATGACAGAACTACTGTCAGTCTGCTTGGGTTTCTGCCTTGAGCATCACCCAGGAGCCATACAAAGACTGCAGATCCCCAGGTGCTTTCACCAGGCACTAAGAGCCCTTTTGTGCATCCAGGCAGGCATTTCACCATGTGCTGCAGCAGCCCAGCCTGGCATGAGTGTGAGCAGTATGGCGAGGAGAGCAGGTCTTCCGTGCACACAGCAGCCACCTTGGCAAAAGGCTGTGGGCAATGTGATTAATCAGAGTTGGGGTGTGCAGCTATCTTGATAAGAGAAGCAAATTGGATTGCAGTATGGATTACTATGAGCATATTTGCAGGGAGAAAGAACAGTAGTAAACATTTCCAGGGGCAGCTGGACACAAATCTGTCTCTGTTGGTATAACTAGGCACCTTGAGGAACCCTAGGTAATGTGAGCCATGGGAGGGAAATGGAAGAGAGGTGTAGTGGGAGATGTCCCTGCCTATGGCAGGGGGTTTGAACTCAATGATCCTTAAGGTCCCTTCCAACCCAAACTATTCTATGATTCTATGATTAAAACCAGGAAGAGAAGGAACAGTGGAACAGCTACCTGAGTTGTTGCTTGGAGAGTGGGAGGCAAATTACATTGTTGGGTCAAAGGCTGGATGGTGACAGTGGGACTCCACAAGCTACACTCTTCTTCAGGTGTTTGGTTTTGATGTGGTCCAGCCAGGGTTCCACTGAAAGACACTGCCGCCATCACAGGTGGGAAATGAGAGCCCACAAAACTGGACAAGCCTCTGCAGCAACAGCACCTGTGGGACATGGCCACCAGGGCTGAGAGGCCATCAGACATCCGGATGGGACCAGGACCAGCATTTGCAGAAAAAGGAATCTTTGACTCCTGGCATCTGACCTGCTCTCCTCACACTACAATCTCATCAGATCACCTCAGACAGTGGCCAGGTGAGACAACGAAGGATAAGAGTGGATGGTTCACCCACCATATCCGCCTGCCTCACTAACCCTGGGCATGGGCACCAGCCACCTCCATTATGCAGTGACCCCTTCATATAACTTTTAAGGTCTTAATCCCAGGCAATTGACCTAACTCCAGCATAAAACCCTGCTGGGTGATAGGGTCCTCTCAGTGCCTGTGGGCTCCCACCTCACCTCAGAAGCACCCAGCACCCCTAGTCTCACACAGCCTCATTGAACTCCCCAGCCTTCACCTCCAATGTGCTCTTTTGGAGGAGGAATGGGAGCAGATTGCTTTTAATTACATTGCTGAGTCTTTAGTTTCCACGGTTTTGTTCTTGTGTAGTTCCTACCACAAATCCCTGGTCCCTACAGGGCCCAGGCTAGCGCTGTAATTAGTATTAGGTAAGTTTAAGATAAAGAAGAGCTAACTCTCTAATTTAGCAGGGATCTAACTAGGAATATACCCTGAATGCTGATCTATCTTACAGCTAAGGTCTATTGTTTCTCACATATTCACTATCTTCAGTATTTAGACGTTCATTAAAGTAGCAGTTTCAACAAACTTGTTCAGTAGACATTTGAGACACTCATCCCTAAAAGCACTGAAACAACACCAGCACTTTCCCATCCTATTTCTCATCCTGTGTTGCACTGTGTAATGTATTATCCAGCTTTCACATACAGCAAGGCACAGTGGAAAGGCTAAGAGAGAAGGTTTGAGGTTTCTTCAAATTTAAAGAAATTAACACATTTTGAACAAATGTGCAGAAGGCCGGAGAGATTTTATTGAATGCATTTATTGTATCAGACATTGCATCAATACAGATCAATACCCACATCACCCCAGAGCCCCAGCCCTCTAATTCATGTTTTATTCACTGCATATCCAATACCTTGAGACTAGTACTGTTACATACTGTCATAGGCACACATACACATCTCTATTTCATTGTTGTTATCATATTTCTGATTCATAAATAATATAAAACATTTTGTGTTCCCTTTGGCTATGCATGTACTCCTTAAAAGCAGAACATTTTACAACACTGTTGTACAGTGTTTTCACAAATAGATGCATTATTAGTAATAAAATAACCTACTCCAATTTACATCCAAGCATCTTTTGCTTCTGGCTGGGGAAGCACACTTGCAGTGACTTCACAACCAATTAAACTGTATAAATACAGCTGTATATCTTCTGTAAAAAAAAAAAGACTGTCAAGATTTATGGGTAACTCTCTCTGTTAATCCTAATAACAGGGTAAGAAGAAGCAATTTGCAACCTACTTTAAGCTTTAGATTAAGGATCTTCAGAGAGTGCCTTTATACTTCTCTTCAGCACAAAAGCAAACAGGCAGCAAAAGAGGAGCAGCACACTCAGCCATCCAAACTCAGAACTGCCAAATGGAAAACAGGAAACCAATCCGGTTTAAGAGCTACAGCAAACTGTAAATATGCATCTTGGTGGAAACACGTTCTCGGTCTGCAATGTTCTGAGCATACACCCTTATGCTTCACAAATGCCTGGAGGAGGACAGGGATATTGTAAAAGTGACTTCAAGCAATCTCATCTTCTGAGCTACAGCCTGGCAGCCATATAAATGTCGCAAGAATGACATTCCTCTGTCCCTCACCACTGAGTCACTGATTTAGGTGGCGAATGGACACATAGAGTTCTCTGACCTTGTATTTTATGTTTCCATGACCCCATTAACGCCTGCACAACCCTTACAATAATATGGAATGAACCAAGCATAGCTTTTGCATGGAAGTGAGTCTCTCATCCATCTCTGTACCTGTCTGTCCCAACTAATGTAATTTCTGCTTCCCAGTCACCATCATTTACTAGCCTCACACCTGCTTCTTACTGCATGTGCTAGACTCCCTGGCTGGAGTCTGTCTCTGTAATGCACTGTAGTCATCAAATTGCCATGATGCATCTCAGCAGTGTAGACAGCATGGAGACTACAATGCAGTAAGCAAGGGTTAAGTAATGGAGCAGTGGGGCTGAGAGGCTCAAGAGGAGCCAAGACTGGAAGCACAAGAAGCCTTCTTCATGAGGCATTAGAGATACTCATGCAACCACACTGATTAATATTGCCTCTCCCAAAATGAAATAAGCCATTGCAAGGTCACAGTGATTGAAAAAGCACACCAACTCCCAGCTTGCTCAGACTGAAAGAAGGAAAGAAGGAGTGCAGTGCAGAGAGAAGCAAGTAGTAATAGTAATAAAGATTAGAGAGGAATTTCATAAGGATTACTGCATATCATGTAATGAAGCAGACAGCTTTTTCTCTCTTCTTCTTTTTTTAACTCTTTCTAAAGAAATAGCCTAGGCAGGTAATTCTGCAGGTGGGCACTGAACAATAAATTGATCTCAGTTCAGGAAAAAGTTCTCATTACAGAACGCTGGACATGCAGATGTGAGAAAGTCCAAGTGCTTCCATAGGAAAATTGGACAAATGGTATGTGGAGTACTGAAGTTGCCTCATATAAGGCCCTCTAAGGGTTCAGCTGGCCTTGAGGGCAAAGGGAAGACACTTAAGTAACAATCAGACAAAGGAAGGAAAGGAGTAATACAACAGGTGAGGATTTGGACATGTTTTTGCCTCTAGACTCCTGGCAGGGACATTTTTAGTAGTCTGTGGGGGTGAGGTATTTTGCAGGAAGTCCAAGGAGGCTTTAGGAATTGTTAATTGCTTGCAGTAGATTTGTTTCAATGAATGCTGTGGTTTTGCTACCAGCTCTGTAGATCAAGCCCCATCATGTTTTGTGAGAGACACCAGCTCACGGCACTGCCTAAATGCAGTGTTTATTATTAGCACCCATGCACCATGGATATACAAGTTTTAACCACTCAGGCCCAGCCTTTTGGAAGAAACAGCCTGTGTTTAGCTGTGTACATTTGCAATGATTCATGAGATCGTCTGCAATCACTGTAAAAATAGTACTTACGCAACTCAGGAGCTACTACTGAAATCCTGACATTACTGGGTCTTCCCCTCTTAGTCACACTTGTTTCAATTAATTTCCAAGCCACCAAGAGAACTTCATACAGAAAAGACATAAACCTGAAAGAGGAACTGAGGGAGTTAGGAAATGCAGAGAAAGGGGATGATCATTTCTTTGCAATTGTGATGAGGAAAGATTGCAGCTGTTATTCCCCCATTATAGAAGTGAAATGTGCATACTCAATGAAAAAAAGGAGACAAATCTGTAGGAACCTTTTTTTTGTGTATATTTTGCCACACTGATGTTTTTCTTTGCTTTTCAGCTGAGCAATTAAGTCATGGCTGGAAGGTATGAGGGAACATATGTTTTTTCTGCCCATTTTTGACCAGCGCTACCCAATCCTTCCTCCATTTCTGTTCAGACCCAGCTCTGCATTTTTTGTTGTGCTTGCATCTTGATGTATCTCAGCTCAGCAGCACGCTGATGAGGACCACTTGAAAGATGCCTCAGAGCATGCACAACACAAGCACGTAAGGATTAGCCCTTTCATATGTAAGCAACCTGCCAGGCCTCATCCACCAAGCTGTTTGACACACAGGATCCTTGGGGCTTTTCCTGGTCCATGACCTATGCTTACACCACACCACCTCAAATACAGGCAGAGAAGGCACACAGGGGTGTTGTCAGGAACAAAAGTTTGATAGTATTCTTAAAAGACGGTGTTCAAAATGCCCTTAAAAAGCTTTCAGAATAGAATATGTAGTGCAAAATGATGAATCCCTTTCTTTCATTGGGAAAAAAAATCCCTATAACTGTTACTAGATCCACTGAATTGTTGGCTGTTGTTTGTTGCAGGAGCTGCAGCCTAATGAGGAGCACAGATGTTATCCCATAGGTGCAAGCATTCAGAACAGGAGCACCTTTGTCACATGAACTGTGTTCCTCTTCACTCCCACACTACCTCAGACCCATGCTGTTACATATCATGGAGTTACACTAGTGAGAAAGTTGGGATCAGCACTCCAGGTTGGACTGGATTTGGTTTTGGTTTCTTTTCACATCTCAAATCAGGCTTTTGGATTGCACCCTCTGGTATTTATAGTGCCCATTTCCTGGAAGTGGGGTGCAGTATCATTTATTTGTGCAGGAGTACTAGATGAAGGCCTTCAGGATGTTCTAGCCCTGAAGTTTGTCATCCACGAGAAAGAAAACTCAAATGACAAACTGCTTTATAGAAATCAAGCCTGAAGGAATACTACTCTGCTTTGCATTCACAGCCAGGCAGGCATGTGAAATGGAACTGAAAAATGAGCAGTGTAGCTAGGTCAACTAATAGAACAATATGTACATAGGCTGAATCTGGGTCCCTTATCACAGTCACTGATGATGATCTAATGTCATCTTGAATCTCACTGCAGTCCTCCTGAGGCTGACAGATAATTTCTTCCCTTTCTTACTCTGAGATTCTTCCTAATTCTTCACCTTGGCATGAAAATGGGATTTCAGAGGTCAAGGTGTGCAAGACAAGTAAAAGTCATGTTGGACTCCCAGTGGGTTAGATACAGCTTATGCCTCATTGGGATAGCTGTTTCTTCAGTGCTGCATGACAGAGGATGTAAACAGATACATAGGTTTTGTAGAAAAGCAAGAACATAAAAATTAAGTGCATGCTCCTTTACCTTTAACCCCGAGATACTGGTTAGGCCTCTAAGAGTTAAGAAAAGGAGCACTCAAGAGACACAGTCAGGGCAGAGCATCAAGTTGAAATGCAAACATCAAAAAGTGATTCTTAGGGCCATCAACGTCACCTTTTATACAAGCAGTGTTTCAGAACAATTTGCAAGATTAGATCACAACCTCTCAGAGTGCATGAACAGGCAGTAGCGGGAAAAGCATAGCCCATGGATCTCAGGAACTTGCCTGTAACAACAAGCAACAGCAGAGAGCATCCATCTGTGAAAGAGGCAAGTAGGACATGGGGAAAAGACGCTCTTTTCTAGTGTTTCCTGCCCTTTCTAGCAATGTGATGCAATGTGATGTTAGGTAAGGACATCAGTGTAATCTAGATCCAAAATGAGTATTGCTTACTTTCCACAGAACAGAGACAAAAGATGCAGCACGTTGATGTTCTTACTCAGCTCTCTGTTTCTCCTGGTACCAAAACAGAGAGATGTCCTTCAGAGAGATGTCCCTTGTGCCCATTCAGTATGACATCTAATGCCAGCTGAGATGGTGATTTGCATATAGACAGCTTTCCACAGGAAAAGTGCCCTTTCTTCTAGAGCAGAGAGCAGCCTTCAATTGGTAATTAACAATCTACGTTTTCTGTTGTCAGCCAGCACTCGATATAGTGGATCTGTATAGGCAGAACCATTCAGAGGTCATGTTTTCCTATGCCACAATGGGACTTCTGCAAGCAAGCCCTTTCATCTGAATAAGTTTAGGTTTGGGTTTTTTTTCATTTAAAAAAAGACACGTGATTGCAGAATAAAAGAGAAGACCAAGAAGAACAGGAAGGATGACAGGGAGGGATCCAGATTAAGAAATATCTGGATAGTTTTATGTGAAAATATTCTCACATGTGACATAGAGTGTCAGAAAAGGAAGTATAAATCTCACTTGTGCCTCCTCATACTTTCAGTCTAGCTACCTGACTGAGGTCTCCCTTTTCCAGAATGCAATCATGGACACTTACTCCATGGCAATAGAAAGGCCAACAGTACCTATAAGTTATCCAAATCTGAACAAAAGTACAAGACATCAGCTTTTCTCTGTAGGTAGGGAAGCTTAGGAGAGGAGCATTCACCAAGGCATCCTTTTCCCCAGATGCAGGGACTCTGCTCCCAAGAAGGATTCAGAAGCAAACCTGTAATTTCCATGTGGTTTGGGTCCTTGTTGCATGGGTCTCTTGCTTCAAATCTCACTGTCAAAGCTTTCTCCTGAAATCCATTTTCATGCTCTTTCTCTGTCTGCCATCCTCCCATGCAGCACATTTTCCTATACTCAGGGGAACAGAGAATTGTGTTTGCCCACCAACTGTATTAGCTTTCCTTTAAAGCTGGAATCATCACTCTCTCCAAGTAACACAGGCATGGGGAGCTTGGGACAGCAAGAAAGAGAGCTGAGGTGTTCACAGCACAGCAGTGAGCTGGGAACCGCATGGTACTGGAGGGGCCTAACGAAATACATTGGCACCAGTATAAACCATTGTCTCTCTGATTACAAAATGGCTGTGTTGAAATGACTACCAGGCCCTGCTAAAACACCAAGTTCTTATACACCACTTGTCAGCCATCGTTTTCAAAGTGCTTTCAGAGAGTGGGAAATGATTTATGCAAGGTCACTGAATAGAAGCAAAATTAAACCCCTCTGTGCCTGAGTCATCTGCCAGCATCCTAACCACTGAGATAGTCCAGGAAACCCTGGCTTTTCTGTCATGTTAGCCATCCACAGGGCAGAGTATAGCAACAGCTATGGAGCTGGGACTTGCTTAGAGTTATCAGGACAATTTTAAGTGTGGCAGCTCTGAAGCACTACATGCAAGAAATAGCTCTTCTTTTCGTATGCAGCAAAGTGACACAAATCACAGCATATTTTATCTCTGGAATCTATGGGACAGAGGTGCTCAGGAAGGCCACACTAGTATCACATTTATGCTTAAAGCCGTCAAAGCAGGAAACGAATAATTTGTGAGGGAGGAGAAAAACTGCAGACTCCACAGTTCTGCTTGGTTAATGATCTTTCTGTGACCTTTCGGTTTTGCACCTCATCTTTTATTTAAACACTATTTAGAGCCACTGGGCTTTGTACAAAGCACTTGTCTGGATCCATTTTCTAACAGCATTTCAAGATTAAAGTGAGAGGTTTCGGTTAGGAAGCTAGTGGAAGAGATGCTTAATGTTTGTCTCTAGGCAGTTTTACAGAGCCAAGCAGGGAGTCTGCACAGTAGGTCACAAAGGAGGTTAAGGAATGAGAGTTTATTCTTTGGCTTGCCAAGTAGCACCAGGTTAGTCACTTCAGAACTCACCTTTTATTACCTCAGTACCTTGTACTGTGATTGGAAAGAGACCATAATGCTGAATTACAACCTAAACTCAGGGGCTAGGGAGAACTTATTCAGGGTAACGTCTCTATCAGCTGTAGGGACACTTGCTACTAAAGTTAGGTGGCCTGGCCTCATTCCTGTGTCCAAGGTCACCCACTCCTCCATTTGTTTGACAGAAGAACTGTGAATCTTAAAATAGCTCTTGAGATACCAGGAAGTGTTCTGTTAGAGGAATACACTGAAGGATTGAATTGTACAGGATTAAAAAATCCAGGCAATTAACTTTGAGTTTTCAGAAGTGAGGAGAACTGGAAAGCTCTCTTTAATCTGCAGGGTATTTGCACACCAGGTCATTTAGCTGGGGTCAGAAGTCCAGGCTGAGGACATCACTTTGAACATCTCCTTGGGAAATGGCTTGGTCTGACATCCTAGCACGCTCAATCCCACTGCATATCTGACACCAAAGTGCTGTATGTCACTCCCTCTGTTCACTGGAGACATAAACTCATCTCATTCAGCCTTCTGGGAGCAGTTTTACCATTAAAAAATGTAAATAATAGTAGCTAAAAAACTAACCCATAAAAAGCTTTGAAGTTTGCTTACAAACAAAATACCTTCCCAATGGTGTTTGTGCTAAAATATTGACTTTTCAGGGAGGTAAATATTTCTCCATTGCTCATTGCATAGAAGCTGGTTCCTGCTGTTTATTCTCTTGCCAAGGCCAGTAAGTGCTGCTGCAGTGCATATAATCCTGGTTTAGAGGTCACAGCACAATTCCCAGCCTGTTCCCGAGGAAGTTGGCTAGTGGAAATACTTTCATTAACTTTGGGGAGAGCCAGGTTATATTTGCCTGTCTGTATAGTGATACTCTGTGCCTTAAAGTGTGCTTTAAAGGCTTTTGCTGTCTTTAGACAGACTGCAAGCAGACTGCTGATCTCTTGTGTCTTCTTGCTGGACTCCAGTGCCTTGCAAATGCCCTTCTACAACGTTTGAATCATTTGTTTTTCTGGGGTAACAATCGATTGCAGATATTTGCAGATGAGTCACTTCTAGCAAGGGCAAAAGGTAACGTCTGTTTATGCAAGTGTAAGCCATATCCTTTCTTGGGGCTGTGCCATTTGACTATGGAGGATGATAGTTTTGCCCATCCTCCTCTTCCTTACGTCTCATTCAGAATTTATTTTGCATAATTTGTTTGCAGAACAAGGCATGTGTGGGGTTTTTTTCCATTCCTGTGACAACACCTCAGAGCAGACATCTCAAGCACCAAACAAACTCACATATAGTCCAGCGACTGATGGAGAGGAATAACCTCTCACATCTGCCCTAGGAGGAAAGAAAACACATTTATTGAAGCAAATATTAGGTTGCTGTTAAAATAGGAAAAATAAATCTGGAAATAGGAGAAATGAACCAACCTATTGTATTTTCTGACTAAGCCACCTCCGTATCATCCATCTCCTTTCATTCATTGCAAGCCTTCCAAATATCCTCCCTCTCTGCTAAGCCAGGAGAAGAAGAGCCACCACAGCACTGAATTCAGGGCATTCACAGACATGGAGAGAATAGATGAAACCTGGCCTTCTGCAGTGAAAATCCAGTGCTCAGCCAGGAGATCGCTGGGGCCTGAGGTCATAATCTCATTACAAAAATATGAGGAAAAGCTTATGCACCTGTTTGAGGTCAGCCGGGAAGAGATCTACACAGTGGCATAACCACTAACTTCAGGTGATGGGAGACATGTGCTTACCACATGCAGGCTTAGTGGCATGAAGGCACAGATAGATATTCCTAGCTCAAACCCTTCCTCTTCTCTCTGCTGCCCTCAGCACTTCTGCAGCTGGTGGGATGGGGAAGAACAACTCAAAGAAATTACAGGACATAACCAAAGGTATATCTAGGTCAGTGGTAGTATGGGTTTCAAACAGCATTCTGGCTCCCAGGGTAATGTTCTACACATCAACACATGTGAAAGTTTTGTTGCCCTGCTTTTTTTTTTCTTTCTTTCTTTATTGTCTTTTTGCCTTTTCTCCCATACTCATGCCATTCCAATCCCCATCCTCACTCATTTCTTGAGACACCTTACCTCTGGTCACAGCCCCACCAGAAGTTTCTGATAATTCTCTTTTCATAGCCCAGATAGACTGTAGTGTATTGGACTCAGAAGTCTAACACAGACTCTTGCCCAACCCTGCCTATTTTCCTGCCAGACAGAAAAACTAATTCAGATGCAGTCCAGACACAGTGGCAGATGCGCAGGAGAGACAGGTGTGCTGAAAATAAGGAGAACCATACCCTAATTCTGGTTTTCAGACCACAGTCAGGAAACTACTCTGATTCTTGAACTTCTTCACATGGCAGTTTCCCTTTTCCTCACCCACATCATGCAGATAAACAAGGAAAGACTGTTCCAGGATATGAAGGTCAAGGGCAGTCTTAGCTGCAGTGACCATAAAACAGTTGAGTATAAGATCCTGAGATCAGGGAGCTGGGAAAAAAGCAGGATCACAACCTGTACATCTGGTTTCTGCAGGTGTATCAGCAGCAAAAGGAAGACTGGAGAAAATGCAGGCCTGGTGCTGACTGGGACAGGGGACTTGGTGAAAAGGGCATGGAAAATGCCAAGGTACTCAATGTCCTCTGCACCAAGCTAGGGAATTTTAAGAAAATGAATATGCACTGGTCTATGGGGCCTGATGGGATGAGTGGAGGGAGATGGTCAGTGTCATTGTAATACCACTTTTCATTATATTGAAAGGTCATGACAACTGGGGAGGTTCCTGTCAGCCAGCAAGAAAGTAGATATCACAGCTGTCTTCATCAGGGGCAAGGAGGAGGAACTCGGGAACTACAACTGAGTGGGCCTTACTTCACTCTTTGTGAAGATGGTTGGACCACTTAATCCTGGAAAATGTTACCAAATATATGAAGGGCAAGAAGGTGACTAGAACCGCAGAACATCAGAGATTGGAAGGGACCTCAAGAGATCATCTAGTCCAATCCATCTACTAGACCAGGTCACACAGGAATGCATCCAGGGGGGCTTTGAATGTCTCCTGAGAAGGAGACTCCATAACCTATATGAGCAGCCTGTTCCTGTGTTCCATAGTATTCAGTATGGATATAAGAAAAGGAATTGGACATTGTTTATCCTGACTTCTGCAAGTTCTTAACACTACCTCACATTAAATCCTCATAGGTGAACTGATGAAGTACAGACTAGAAGAATGGATAGTGAGGTGGACTAACATCTGGATAAATTGTCAGGTTTTAAACGTGATCACTGACACAAATACAGCTGTAAACTAGTTATTAGTGATCTAACCCCAGGACCTGGTACTGGAGCAAATAATCCAAGATCTTCAACAGTGAGCTGGATGATGGAATGTCATCAGGAGTTAATCCTACCCCTCTACTTGACCCTGATGAGATACATCTGTAGTGTTGTCTCCAGTGCTGGGTGCACTAAATGCAGAGAAAGGTTATGAGGTTGATTAAGGGGTTTTTGCTATTGTCATATGAGAAGAGTGTGAAAGATCTGTTCAGCATGGAATATCTGATAGGGCAAGTTCAGAAGATGGACCCAAACGCTTTTCAGTGGCACCTGCTGACATCTCAGGAGGCAACGGCTGCACATTAAAACAAGGTAAATTCCATTAAATTAAAAAATATTATATGTGGATGATCAAACACAAGAGTTAGTTGCACAGAGACACTGTGAAGTTCTAAATAAAACCCTGGAGGTATTCAAAACTGAATTGATTGTGGTGTCATCTCTAGTTGCAACCATTCTGAGCAGTGGGTTGAGCTGGGTCATCTCTAGAGGCCCCTTCCAACCTGAGCCATGACGTAATGCTGTGATACTGAGTTACCTAAAACATGCTGTCTGGTACACCAGGTAAGCTGGAAGGGAAAAGATCTCTAAAATTCTTGTTTCAAAACAAGATCTCTTTTAGACAATAAATTCTATCTATGTAATTACCAAAAAGTTTGCCTAGCTTGCCTTTCGAGATCTATAATTGATTCTAATGTTTTGTTATCACTGATCATTCAGGTTTATTCCTAGTGACTAATCTGAATCTTTTCTAATGAAATTTAACCCAATCTTATACTGAACTATACACATGAAAAGATTAAGTACTCTTTTTGTGTTTAGACAATGCTGTTCCACTCCCCTTGATTCTTCCCTAGGCTGACCCCAATTTCTTGAGTCTCAGCATGATAAAGCAACTCTTTTCAGATCACTAATCATTCCTGTTTCCCCAGTTGACATCTTTACTGAAGTGCCCCAGACTCAACATAATACCCCAGTCAAGGCCTCACTACTGATAAGCAGAACAGAGGGATGACTTCATCTGTCTCACAAGCTGCATTCCACTTACCAGAACCCGGCACAATGGCTGTCTTTTTTGCAATCCAATGACACAGCTGATTCATGTTCAGCATGTGATCTACTCTAACCCCAGAGTCTTCTAGAAAGAGAACTGTCAGCTAAACAACTGTTTCCTGTCCCATGTCACCTAATTACTCTCTTTCTGCTCACATGTAACATTTTGCACCTACACCACTGAACTCTTCCTTTTTCGGCCCATTTTCTGCAACTGGTTTATTTCTGACTGTGGTTTCTAGTATGTGTGCAGCTTTATCATCACCCAAGAAGAGAGTGACTCCAGGCAGACCTTCACAGAACTTTCCCATAATGATGCCAGAGCATGTAATGATAGAATGAGGTGTAACGTCTCCAAACTATAGCAGAGCAGGTTTAGATTGGACATTAGGAAGAAGTTCTTCACCATGAGGGTGGTGAGACACAGTAACAGGTTGCTCAGAGAGGTGGTGGAGGCCCCATCTCTAGAGACATTCAAGGCCAGGCTTGATGAGGCTCTGAGCAACCTCATCTTATGCAAGATGTCATTGCTTACTGCGGAGGGGTGGGACTAGATGACCTCTGAAGATCCCCTCCAACTCAAAGCATTCTATGATTCTAAGATGATTAACTCATAGATAAACTAATAAAGTACTTTCTGAGCACAAGCTGTTTTACTTGCTACTACATAGTGATTTATTCTACAGTGTGTGACTAATGCAAGACAAAAATCAAGATGGAAGACTTCCACTTTCTCCCCATACCCTAAACCTTTCACCCTACTATAAAACAAAGGATCATTTTACATGGCTTGTATTTAACAAATCCATGCCATCTGCTGCCTATTCACAGAGTTTTCCAGAGTTCAGGAAGTGGTCATCAATCTATTTCTTCCTTCTCCTCTTCTCTGTTCCCCATTTCAAACACAGAGCCAATCTAAACACTACCCAAAGGATGTCTTCATGGAAGAGTCTAGAGGGAAGTGGTGAAATGCAGGAAGATGTGTCAGAGCTTCAAACTTGGAACCTCAGCACTGGCCAGGCCTGTGAGACTCTTCTCGCACCTCCAAGTCTCCAGTCCATGAGCTGATTCTCCTGTCTGGTATAAGACATAGGACACTACTCATATATGGCTCAGTTTAAATAATTCTTTCAAAATATCCATCTTTAAATGTCAGCACATGTAGAATAATGTCTGACTAGCAGAAATTGATGTCTCCTGTGCTAGAACTTGGAAAGACCAAGAATTCTAATATGCCAGTATCTTGGGCTTCCAGAACCTCAGAGTAATTAGTTTCAGAGTTATATATTTTTTTCATGTATCTATATATGTGTATATATATATCTATATATGTATCTCCTGAAATTTTTATATAAATCTTTTCCTGGTTACTGCTCTGCCTTATTGCTTTCTTGAAATAAACTGATACATTATATTATGAGTCTCATTTATCAGATGTAGTTTTAAAAATAAATCGTGCATGCTCTTGCAGAACATGTGTACTTGCAGGCCAGACTGCCTTCAGCAGTCAAATCAAATCCAACTGCTCCAGGCTCTGGGCTATGAAGGATGTAATCAGCCACAGAAAAGGGCAGAATATCCCACTAAACCTTTCCCCTCTCTCACCTTCCCCTGACTGGCAGCTTACACTTACACAGTATTACACTGCTGGCTTCCTGTCAGGCTCTATTTTCCAGCAGTCTGCCTGTCACCAGCCCTGTCTTCCCAGAGATAACATTTCTGTACGTCAGTGTTCGTTATCTATCCATGTCACATTTAGCTTTAATCCTTTCTTAGGCTTTTGTGCGAGGCCTTTGCAGTTGGTACCTGTTGCAATGGGGGTCTTGCTTGCAAACTTAGTTAGGCAACCTGATTGTGTTTGATGGAAGTATCTTGAGTAAACAGCTTGTTATGTACATGGTCACTTGCTCAAGAGGTTGAACATTGCATTACTCATTTACACATGGGATGTTTTCAAAATAAAACCCAAAACATTGCCTTCTTATCAGATTGTGTTTAACTCATTCAGGCTGCAAAGGATGATTCTGAAATTCCCTTTCTTTAGTTCCTTTCCTCTGATGACTGTTTATAAAAGATGACCAAGCTAATGACTACCTCAGGGAAGTAATCCTAATTAATCAAAGCACAATTAAGGTACTTACATCTCATTTATCTGAAATCTCCCTCTAGTTTCAATTGAACAAGGCTTTCCTTTCCACTTCCGAACCTAGATTGTTGGTCTGGAATGTTAAATATTTGCCCCAGATCACTCCAAAACTGGCTGTACTTCAGCAGGAGATAAAGTGACCCCTCAGAACAAGTTGTGGCATTTTCAAGAGATTCTGAAATCTTGCAAGAAGAGAAAAAATGTTCTACACACAAAAATACTTTTTTCAATGACAAATTAATTAGTATCATGATCATTTTGCAAGCAGGTAAACTGAATTAGTTAACCCTCTACCTTATCTGCACATCTAAACTGGAGCCAACTGGAACTGGAGAACACTTTCAAAAATTTGACACTTAACAACGTGATTCTCAACAAAAGGGCTCAAAAGCCCAAATGGGGTGTCTGTTGGACATGCAGGGTTATAAGTCTGACAGGAACTGCAATCCAGGATTTTTCCTAGTTCTGGGGTTGTGCTGAATGACCAGCACAGCAGGAAAGAGTTCAAGGAATGCAGTCCCCAAGTAAACAGGCTGCTAAAGCATATCAAGTGGCATTTGAAATCTTCCTTGATATAAAACTGATATGGACAAAACAGCAATAGGTAATGTAACAAGCTGAAGAAATATGAAAACATTTTGCTAATAGAAAAAATCCTATTTTGATCCTCAGTAAAAAAAAAAAAAAAACACCAAAACCAGCATTTTTTGTTACAGTGGTAACTAACACTATTAAAAATAATTATTTTAAATAAACTGCTGTGGACCAGGCCTCTAGCAACCAGAGCTCTAATGATGATCCAGTCACCCCAGATCTCCATTTTAACCATCCCTGTTCATTTTCCATCCTGGACTCTCAAGGATTATACTTTCTAGCTCAGCAATTTTCTCTAAAAATGATGACTAACCAATTTTTCTTACTCTCATCTCATCTGGCCAGACAAAATAAGCCACAAATTTCAGAAAATGCAATTAAGATAAAACAAACAAACAAACAAAAAACCCCAACCCAAACCACCATGGAAGCAGCAAAGTGAACACTCCTATTGAATTCTGCCAGTCTTACCCAGACCATGGGAGGCAGGTTTTCAAATGCTTATTATTCACAATTACTGCCTCTTTTTTTTTAAAAAAAAAAAAAGGTGCATATTGGGTGCTGAGCATCCACTCCCTTTTAAAGATCTGGCACTCACAATTGATCCAAGCAATGATTGTGCAATCCTAATTACCTGTTTACACATACTTAAATACAAGGTCACAACCAAAGGCTATTCCTATACTGGTAAAATAAATGTGCTTGGGACCATTTCTGTCCCTGAGGCCAACTGGCACAGAACAGCATGTCCATATTGTTAGATTCCTGAATCCATCAAAACAGAGCGGCCACATCCAACCTGCCTGTTGAGAGCTTAATATTCCATGTTGACTCCCAAACAACAGTGCCTAGGAATTGTTTGGAAGCCTGTTAGTTTAACTGGCCAGCACTGCACAATGGAACATTTTAACTATTCAATAGTACAGATGATTGTGTATCAGGGCCCAGGCATGTGTGCTGCTTAATATACTAATATGGACATTGCCTTAGAGTCAACCATGACCTAAGAACTTTTTTTAAGATAGTTTTGGGTTTTTGTTTTTCAGAACAAAAATAAATGTCCCACTGTAAAACGAGTGAAGGCTGTCTATGCCTCTCTATGGACTTCATTCAGTTTTTGGCTCAGCTGCTACAAAATATATATTTATAGTGCATATCGTTAGTATTTATGTTGAAGAATTGCCCAGAAATGCCAGCCAAGGACAGGGACCCTTGCACGTGCTGCAAACGGAAAACAAGTTGTGTCTGCTTCAAAGGTTTTGGGAAATAAGTGTCCCAGTAAACCTAGGATATATTATCAACATCTACAAGACTGACTACATTGGATCTTGCAGTCAGGTGTGAGCTTTTTCTGCCCATGCTAATCCCAGGGTTGGATGTGTAGGAAGCACAGTGCTGAGAGATTCATTCAGTCTGGCCTGGAGCCAGGACAAGTCCAGATGTCGTCTAGACAAATCAGGATGGAGCTGCCAAGAGCCAGAGCTCGGGAGCTCATGGGCAGCACCGTGTTAATACAATCTGGCTTCTTCAGCCTGGAGCTAGCCACATCCTCACTTAGCCTTGCAGAGGTGATAACTGGGTTTCCACTATCTCGGGCAACCCAGCACTTAGCCCTCTTTCATGGCACAGATGTGCTTTTATTCTGTACCCATCTCCTGGTGCAGTTCCTGGCCACAGCATGGTCACATCCACGTCAGAGCAATAGGGTCATTGGGAGACCACCTGTCTCTAGCCTGAGCTCAGCATAAGCTGTGGAACTCACCAATGGTGCTCCCCAGCTATTTCCACACTATGGGCAGCACCACAGGGCTGACCACAGAGTGAAGTGTTGGTGTTGAGGAGAGTCTGTGGTTAAGGCATGTGGCTGAGTTAGTGAATGACAAGTTTTCAGCTGCACAAGCCTAAATTAATCTTGGCATTTGGTCAGAAATAAGGTTGAAATGTGCCTGACTCGTGAGTTGACAAAAGGATATTTTGCCATAAGCCTTATCTTTCTTTTAATGCTGCAAAATACATATTTTATAACCCCTCTAAAAAAAAAAAAAAAAAAAAAAAAACGTTGAGTCTTTGCCCTTTATCATGTCCTTTGAAAATTACTGTTTTTTTGCTCTCTCTGTGATGAAATAAAAAAGCAGCACCGAGCATTCTGTGAAAATTACACAGCCTCAT
This sequence comes from Turnix velox, assembly GCA_013400935.1. Classification (NCBI taxonomy): domain Eukaryota; kingdom Metazoa; phylum Chordata; class Aves; order Charadriiformes; family Turnicidae; genus Turnix; species Turnix velox. The sequence goes on along the minus strand of VZTY01000762.1, from coordinate 348,956 downwards.
GACAGCAAAAGCACTGCATTCAGCATTGCAGACTTAGCTGGACTGCTCACAGCTTTGCAAGGGAGTGATTGCATCCTCCATGTGGAATCATGGGTTTCACTGATGTTTGACTCCTGTGAAACTCCTGATCTGGCAGCTCAGCTCTGGAGTCCACATCTATTTGAGCCTCTTTTGCTGTCAGCCCCAGGACAGCTCATCCCACAGTCACTCCAGGAGCCTCTGCTTCCTGTTTCTTCCTCACAAGGAAAAGCCTTTTCATCTGAACTCCTCAGGCGAGTTCAGAGCTGAGCCTTTTGATGTCCTCTTTTTCTGTTGAGGAGTTTCAGGGAGGCCTGAGCTCAGGTAAGGGCTGCCAACCCTGCCTGCAGGCTGTGTTTCATCTTCAAGTCTTTGCAGCACTGCTGCAGCTGCTAAGGTTTTGTGTTCGGTAACAGCAGAGCTTAAAACAGGCTTCCAATTCAGAAGGACAGTTGTGGAGTTTACTCGTTATTCCTTCTAATTCCAGTGCTTCTGAAGGAGCTCAGAGTAATTAGCATTATTTACAAATATGGCAGGAGATGTCTAAGCTTGCAGCATACTGGGATGTCTGTGCACCATCTGGAGACAGAAATGCTGCCTCTCCATGACTCTCTCATGAATCCGATGCTCTTGAAATTTGTGCTAAGCTCTGTCTAGAGAAAAAATATTGGCATTGGGACCCCCTGCCCATTCTCATAGTGAATGATCAAGAGCACACAGTGGTTGTGTTTAATCTAACTTCAGGTACAATACTGTGCCAGGGACTGTAGTGCAATGCTTTCAGAAAGGACGATTCCCACTCAGACTGTAGAGGAGACAGGTGAATTGGCCATCAGTTTGTGAAAGAGGGTATGTGAACCCTCATCAGGTAAATGAGCCTTGAGGAGGTGAAGAGGAGCTTAATTCAACCAAGAGCTGTAAGCCCATACCCTAAAAAATAAAGAAATAAAATAATTTCTAAGAAAACAGGTAAATGCTGCCAGGTGCTCCTACTAGATGTCAAGGGGCAGGCAGACTCTGAGACCTCCCCAGTCAGGCAGATAGTCTTTCCAGGGTGCAAAAGAGATGATAGGATAGCAGCCCCTTCACTACTAACCACACAGGAGAGTCACCTCACATTGATGGTATCTGCATTGGTGGCAACTTCTGTAACTTTGTCCCATTGTGAGCCAGTGAGGAAGGGGAGTCTCCACCTCCACCCTTCACAAATGAGCCGTGGCTATGTTTTCCCACTGCATTTGTGCATTTGTCTGAATCTGATGTCACATTGGCTGGCACTGTGGGCAGTTTTTAGATAAGTGGGAACAATAAGTCTTTCCTCACCCAAGGGTGTGGTGAGTGAACAAATGGGGGTATTGGGACACCTCAGCAAGTGCCTGGGTACTCAGCAGGCTTCCACAGATGCTGAGACACAGAAAAGTATCTGATGACCAGAGAAAGACTTTCAGGAGGCTCTCGCAGCCCCACCACATCTCTTTTAGTTCTTGCTCTGACCGTGCTTGCAGTATTTGCTGACCAGATCTGGGTGGGTACATGCTGGGATCTTCAGAAAAAGCTATCTACTGCCACTGTGACAAGATGAACAGGGGTTCAGTCCTGTGCTGGGACCTCAGGAAGCAGCAATGGGGTTTTCCAGCTGCCTGACTGGATTTTATTACAGTCATACTGCTGGAAGATTTAGAGTTTCTGCTGATTTTCCTGGGCAATTTGCTGTAATTAAAGCATAGAGAGTACTGTAACTGATAAAAGCAAATGCCAGGACATATTCTTTCAGGGCTGCAGCCAGGTAGGTCCTTCTGATTGCCATCCAAGCTCAGCACCTCAGCTTCAATGTGGACAAGAGTTGCGTTTCAGCTACCCTGCCCCTGAGAACTCCTACATTAAGAGGAGATTTCTACCCACATCTTCACTAACACTGCTCCTAAAGCCGTCCCTGACCAGCAAACACCCTGGCCTGGGAGGGACCTGTCTTCCTCAGGGGTGGAAAATTACCTGTTTCAGAGGGAGGCACAAGAGCCCAGTGCTGCACCCTGTCCTTTACTGAACATCAACAGTATGATAATCTGTGCTGTGTTTTGTTTATTAAACATGATAAATTGTAATTTTTTTTTTCAGGAAAGGCCCAAACAGGTCCAGCTCTTGGTTGTTTCTGCTCTCTGAGTTGTTGATCCTCGAGGAGATGTCATAGCTAGCAGCTTTCCTATATCAATCAGAGGCACAACAGAGGAAATAAAATGGATCTTGCTGGTTTCCAACATATAATAAAATAATTATAAGCCTTGTATTTTGCCCAGTTTCACAGTTTGACCCTCACCTTCATAATAGCTGTTACTTCTGTCCCTGACATGAACAAGCCTGGGAGGGCTCAGGACAGCGCTGCCAAAAGCACTGCATCTCTGAGGGGTTTCTCATTTCTTGTCCAGCCTCCTCAGGACAGAACAGGGCTGTATCTGCAGTGTCACAGCCAGCCCCCAATACTAAACCAGGTACCAGCTGCTGCTGTCAGGGTACTGGCAAACTTTGTGACATAAGATTTTCGCTCTGCCAGCTATGGAAACAAAAAGTAATGCATATAATAAAGTTTATCTTATCTGATCTTTTCCTACATCTTTAGCAGATACATCAGCCTCTGTGGTAGCCTGCAAGTGACATTTTTCTGTGAATAGTCAAGTTGTCAGGAGATACCTCAAAGCAAGTGAAGTGATAAATGAGGACTAAATACTTGATGAGCACATTAGCATACAAGAACTTGTTTCTTACTGCTCTATCAAACATGCAGTAATGGAGGTGATTCTTTTTCTTATTTGAATGAAGTGCTGTTCTAGTTATTTGTTTGCGGAAGCTGATGGCTGTGCTGGGAAAAGAGTAAACAGTCAGTGCTGGCCAGCAGGAGTTCTTCTGCACTGTGCTTATGTCAATGCCTGCACCCTGCATGGAAAAGATGCAACATATGTAAGATAAGTGAGTCATCCCAGGTCAGGCCCTGCGCCAGCGACTGCTGAGCTCCCTTCCCAGCTCTGCTACTGATTTGCTTGTGTGGGTTTTGTCAGGCCAGGAATTTGGTAGTGCCTGCCCAAACTGCCCCTTAATGAATCAGCTGATTTCTTGGCATCCTAAAATAGCAGCCCATCAATGGCGATGGGCTTGACCTCCTCGCTTTTCTACCTGGATGATGGAGGTAACTCTCAGGTGTATCCTAGTGCTGTGAAGACAAGACCTTGCCAAGACAAATACACAGTTCCTAGGGCTCTCTAATCCTTTACTGTAGGATGGAGATGTTTTAGTTACTTAGAACAAAGACACAGAAACTCTGAGCTCTGTGTGGATGGCTTTACCCCCTCAAACATTCCTGGCTTACTGCTGTTTCCTCATTAATAACTACTTTTTTACATCTGTCACTCAGCCAACTTTTAATCCAGGTAGTATGTGCTCGATTCATCCCATGTAAAGGGAGCTCATTAATCAAACTGTCATGTGGTGGAGAAAGCCAAGAATATCGTGTCAACCAGATCCTTAATCTTGTCAAAAGCAAAAGACAACAGGTTTCTTTGACAAGACTTGCCTCCCTCAAAACCCAACTGATTAGCATCGGTTTTATTTTTAGCCTCTAATGCCTTGTTGTTGGAGGCCTGAATTAACTTTTGGCAACATGTATTGAAGCATATTGTCCTGCTAACCAGCCTGGTGCTTCCCAGGGTGTCTCTATCATGCCTATTAAGTCCTGGAGCCATCCCAGCAGTCTCCTATGTCTTTGGGATTTCTCCAGATTTGTAAACATAAAACTTTACTGTATATTTTAGTTGGCTCCTTGAAGATGCAAAGATAGCCAGCACAGATGATGTGAAAAATGTTTAAATTTAGCAGATCCCGCCTAACATCCTCCTTTGTTCCAGATGGTAAACGCTGTACTCCATTTGTAACATCATATGGGATAAATATCCCCCTCCTTTACAAATGCAGAGCACAAACAGCTATTGAACATTTCTTCCTTTTCTTTTTGTCTCACTGTTTATCTTACCATCTGCATTTAGCAATTTATCTATACTGCCATGGGGCTGGGGCTAGGAGAGGAGGCAGGATTGTTCCTGACATGTTTTTTGACTCTTTCCTGCATTTCTTTCACTCCATTGGCTGTTGATAGTCTATTACTCCTTTAGCTTCCTTTTATCAATAATTTACATTGTTTTAACTTATAATTTATAATCATTGCTGTACTGTTTCCTGGGGGGTGGGCAGGTTGCCTGCTTTATACATAATTTCTTCATGTTATATTGCTCTTTCTACATCTCTCTTTAAACAGGATGTTTCTTTCCCTGCACATCTCTTTTCCATCTCCACAATATAATGGATTTTTGAACATCCAGTATAGTCTTCTTGGATAATTTCCAATTTTCATTAACATTTCTCATTTCACATTTATGTTCCCAGTCAGCTACACCAGAACTGCTTAAAATATGTGCACACAGACACATACAGACATTCCCACACATATAAACACAGCACAACCTTGAAAACTCAGACACAAGGGGGACCACAAAAAAAAATAGCTGTGTTAGAAATAATTTGTCTGAAGTGGGAACACCAAAGACCAGACTTGGCAATGTGTTGTAATGACACCAAAGAGAGAGACTGCATTTAACCCACGCTCACCATGGTGAGCAGGCCTTCAGTCATGTCATTACTAAAAACAAGTCAGTGATCTTTGTGTCCAGGACGGTGCTCTCAGCTGCTCTACAGCGGTCTCGGTTCCATCAGTCACAGTGAAGTAATGTGATGTACCAGCCTGTGTCTCCAAGAAGTGACGAGGTTTGTCAGTGTGTGCTTGGGCTTCTGACAATGATGTATGTCCTTCAGGTCTGCTGACTTCAGCAAGGGCACCAGCATCACTCGGATTTTCTCCTGAAGAGACTCCAGCTAGAAATTTGACCACAAGGTCACAAGGGCTTAGCTTGCCCTGTGGCTACTAGTGTTTCATTGGCAGAAACCCAATCTCCGATGCAATCTCTTCCAGTCCTACCATGCACTTGTTCATGTCTCAACTGTTGTTCCACCACCGCCACAAGCTTTGCCAAATCCTCCACCTCCCAGATACCATCTTTATGGACTAGCCCGGATATCTGAAGCATCAAAAGCCCTTGATGAAGTAGAGATTGTCCGGCACCACAGATGTGGAGATCCTTCTCCCCACACAGGGCAGCAATAACCTCCCCTGGGCTTTTGGGTTCAACCTTGTGTGTATTTCTGAATATAGAAACTTATGGCTGTTTACGTTTATGGATGTGTGTGTGCATACTGCATGCAGAGGCTGATAATTACTGCTCTAATCTGCTTGCATGAGATAAATCTAATGTGATTGTGATCTGTTGTACAAAAACAACTTCAAAATTCTAGATTGAGTGATTAGTCCTTCCATTTCCATCAGAAAGAAGTCCTCCTTTAAGTTAGACAGAGCTGTCTGAATTGTAAAAATTTAAGCTCAATTTTTTTTTTAACTCTATGGAATTGCTATTGGCTTGATGAAGTGACCCAGCTAACAGTGAATTAAAATCTGGTGGGTTTTCCTCCTCTGAGCTGTGAAGAGGTGACTGGAGGACTGAATGCCCTGTTCGCTTGTGCAGTGAGGTGGTCTTTTCACAGCCACCCATCAGCATCTCATTTCCAGTTTTATTAAGTAGAACTTCACTCCATAAATCACATCTCATTACTTGCAGTACCAGAAGGAAGACATTTCCTGCTGGTACTGGGCACAAATGCTGTGCAGGCTTTTAGAGTTTGGCAGCTGTACAGAGCCCAGTCCTGTTGCAGAGGCATGGAGGTCCTGGGCTTCCCAGGACATCAGAGGGGTTCAGGCTCAGCATCTGTACAGCTGATGTCAATTCAAAGCATGAATTGGTGTGGATGTTCTTCAAGTGACTCAAAACAAGAAGGTAGTAAAAGCTAGTATCAGTATGAGGGCAGCAGATGGGCTTCCACAATGTCCTTCAGCTGTGCACTTGCCTTAGTGCCCAGAACATCTAAGTACAACTTGTGGTTGAGTTCCTGTATGCTTTCCAGGTTGAACATTTACCTGTGCTTAACAACAATGTGACAGTAGCTACTGTATTCCCCAGTGCAGTGTCCTAAGCAGGCCCCTCAACAGTACAGTAAACAGTTGCTTTGTCTTTTGTGTTTATTGGTCCCACAGGAGACAATATTGCCGTTGCTTCTGACCCTGTGCTCTCACTGGTACAGCTGTCCTCCTGCCAGAGCACGTACTAGTTCCTGAGCTCAGGGTGCACACAATGTGTTTTGTTATGTGTTGACACACACACACACACACTGGTTTACCCTAATGACGTGGCTCTCTCTGAAAACTAAATTCCAGGCAGCCAGGGGTTATGCAGGATCCAAGATAAAAAAGGATGTCTCCCTACATGTCAGAGAACTGATTTCAGAGGGACAGGGTGGTCAGAGCAGAGGGGAATTAAAAAAAGAAGAAATAAAATTGATTTACGGGCCTAAACATTCTTCTGGCATTGGTGGTCATGACTAAGCTTTCACTTGCTTTGCCTAATTGAGCTGCCCACCCTGGGAGTGCAAAAGTATCTGAGCTGTTCCTGGGTCCTGCTCCAAATCCCTGGGTCATGGCGACACAGCCCCTGCACTCCGCTAGCTTCGGTTTCGTCATTCCACACATCTCCTGGGGCAGGCATGGGCAAGCAATTCTTGGCAGCCACCTCTGGAACCACATTAGTACTGTGCTATGGAAACTAATGACACCAAGATGTCCTCATCTTCACCTGGCCCAACCAAAAGGCATCGCTGCCCATCCTCTGTGTAGTCAGCAGAGCAGCAGGTACACAATGCAGAGCCTTGCATCCGGAGGGGACAGACATCTGCTTCAGCTGGGAAGGCTGGCTGTCTACAAAGAAGCTTAAAAGGTTATCCTAGGTAAAAGGAGGCAAACAAAGTGAACTTGTGGGCTTGTTTCCGTGGATACTTGCCTGGAAGTGGAGGCATCCTTTAGAAGTCTTCATAGCCTCAGTGCCACAGATTGTTATGAATCACTTGGGACAAATATATCCTCAAAGCAACAATGACTTTTTAGTCCATTGTAAGTAGCTCATGTGTTGATGTTTTAGAGAATAACATTGCTTAATGTGTTTATACTTTCTGGAGGATGACGCAACAACGTTTCTTTATAAGGTAACCAGCTCTTGTAGAAAGACCCATATGGCAGGTACAGCACTCACAGCAATATTATCCAGAGCATCCTGTTGTTATTTGCACATAGACTTTGGACCTACACTCCTCTCCCTGCTATTTTTTTTATTCCAGCAGATCCACTCATGGCACCCATGTGTCGCCCATTCCAATTTTACTTGCCACAGGGGCAAAACGTTTTTACAGAATCTCCAAAAAAATATAGTAAACTCCCTGTGTTTATGTAGCCTTTCATCAAAGACTATATAAAGAGGCCATGTGGTCTTGTGGCTAGATCAAAGCTAGAAAGCTCCTGAGATCTAATCTGGGCTGAGCCAATGACTCACTGGGTGGTTTTGGCAAGTCACATGATCTCAGTTTGCTTAAATCTATCCAGTTGAAAAAAGCAGGGACGAAATACATGCCGAATCAAATGTGAGCTTTCCAGCACAGATGTCTTTACAGGAAGGCACCTAAATTAATTTACCACACATGCAGGCTAGAGTTAATACTCCCTAACAAAGACGCCAAGCTCTCAGCGATACATATTGACTTTGGGCCTGTGTCTTGTTTTTTGCATTTGCAGTTCTCAAACAATCTCAACGTGTGCAGGATTACGTGAACAAAAGGCTGTGTATGTGCCTGAATCCTTGGCATCACACTCTGCAGTCATGCTTTTCACTCCATTCTTTAATCCACCTCCAGTAGCGGGTATAGTCTGTTTCCGCTTTGCTGGCAAAGGAGTGTGCTCAAGCTTTTTTCCATTACTTTATGACTGTTTTACCAGAGTCACTTAGGACGTAGCGTGTGAGCACACAGCAATTACCACCATGCCTGCATGCAATGGCATTTTTGCTCTGCATGGGCCTGCAGCCTGTAACACAGCTCTCAGACAACCTCTGAGTGGGAAAAGCCCAGCTCAGCAGCTGCCTGATCCCAATCTCCTGATAGTATTAAGCCAACAATTCCTCCTGGAGAGATTCTCGACTGACAATAATTTCCCCTCACGTGCTTTCCCCTTATACTTGTTTTGAGTCTGAGAACATTTGGAAGGCAATCCTGACCCTAATCTATACTGTAATCCTTTCAGCCAACCATGGAATGGAGTGAGCAATCTGTTTGCCTGACAGCAGTAATATCTGGAGGAAGATTGTGTGCCTGGAGTTACACTGCTTTGCGGTGACAGCATTGAGTCACAGGCAGGGCTGTGTGTGGGGGAAAGGAAAAGACTAAAAGTAAAAATTTCCTGCAGTAATCTGAGATTTTTGCCATTACTGAAACCCTCTCAGCCTGTCTTCATACTTGCAAGCCCAGAGAACGAGTCAAAGAGCGTGTCTTGGCTTTCAGTAAGCTGGGTGCCACCTCAGAGCCATCCAGACACATCCTGCCACCTTCTTTTCTCCCCTTCCCCTCTAAATGAGCCCAGAGGCTGAGCTGCTGGCACTTACTGAGGCAAGGAGCAGCAGGAGCAGGGTGGCCAGTGGTCTGGCATCACTCATACAACACAGCCAGCAGCCCAGATGATCAGCTGCAAAATTTCAACTTTCAATCACTCCATTCCTGGATCTCCACATTCCACATTCATGCTTTTCTTCCTCCTTCCACCACAGCCCCCAGTCTCACCCTTATTCTCTCCTGTGCCCTCCAGCAGCATGGGGCTCAGTGCCACAAGGGGCAAACTGCCCAGGTCAATGTTAAATGCACAACCCATGATAAAGGTGGGACATAATGGGTACCTCAAGGGAGAAGCCACATTCCCACCTGAAACATCTGGAGCAAATCTTGTGCTATCACAAACACACTCACACAACACAGCCATCAACAAAACATCTCAGAGAGCTGAGGCAGAGTGTCCTCATGCCTCTTAAACCTCTGTGCTAATATTACTGCCAAAATCACTCTTCTTGTTGCATTTTCACCATCCTTTGCAAGAGATGCCACACCTGAAATGCTCAGAGAGACAGATGGAATGATAGAATGGTTTGAGTTGGAACCCCCCTGTCATGGTCAGTGACACCTCCCACTAGACCAGGATCCTCAATGCCTCATCCAGCCTGGCCTGTGTTAAAAACTGGAACCAAGCTAAGGAGATGCTTTGAGGGATGGAAGGGGGGAAAGGAAATTCAAACTTCAAGCCTGAATCTCAAAACTGCCTGGAAGCACTCAGGAACTACCCAGATTTATCTCTAGTGGAAGGGAAAGGAGTTTTGAACCAAAACTGAGAAAACCATCCTGCAGATTTCATTCTAAACTCAAAAGAAATGATATATGTTGTTTTCGTCCAATGGGTACAATGGGACTGTGAGTGACTTCTCAGTGGTGGGCTCTTTCTTCCCACAGCACCAGCTGCTTCTCCAGCTGGACACTGGTCCCAGGCAGCCACTGCCTGGGTGGGATGTTGAGCTGAGGGACTCCCCAGTGCAGGGTTACAAGTCAGGATCTGAAGTGAAACAAAACGTCAGTGGGCTCCAATGGTGTTGGCATACCTTCTGCTCTATTAAATGCATTAACAAGTAATGGCATAGCAAAATCCAAGATGCCGTGGAGTAATTAAATCAATAAAATCTTGAGGGCTCAAATGATGCCTTTTGTTGTGGGTGGTAGGTGAGAGAGAAAAAAAAAAAAGAGCTTTATATCTGCATCAGCTTTTTGAAAGAGATTCCTGAGAAAAGCCTAGGAAGTAGAATCCCTTTCCTGCAGAGAAAGAAAGAAGGAGGGACAGAAAGTATGTCCCTGAAGGTCACCCTTCTGCAAGGTTGCAAGCATATCCAGCTTGTTCACATCTTCCTTTCCCACTGTTTGGTCCTGTCCAGAGCCTCTCCAACAAGCATTCTGCACTGGGAATCATCAGATCTGAGCCATGGGCACTCCTTACATTTTGCACGTGTCTGAATTGCACTCCAGTGAATAAAAATTAAAACCCAGTGGTTGAATTTGGTAGAAGGAACTGCCACACCCATGGGTAGGGAAGAGCCCCAGGTCTTGACCCGGGCTCATGCAGTTTGGCCAAGGATGGAGAGCCCAGAGCAGCACTTTGCTCTGCACAAAGTGCTGACACCAGCAAATACCATAATAGTGGAAGTAACTTTAACAAAACACTGCTGGCTAGCACAGCACTTCTCAACTGTAGCCGCCTTTTTTTTTAAAAAAAAAAGGTTTTTTGAAAGTTAATTGTTGAGCTCCACAAAAAAATAAAATGGGGTTGGGCAACTACTTATGCCAAGGTTAAACTGGGTCAAATCCTGAAATCCTGACTTCAGGCCAGACTTTTACAGTTCCCATTGATTTACAGAGGAATGTTGCATGCAATGGAGAATTTCTCCCTGGGTTACTCTTCAGGCTTCGCTGGGTGAAAAAGGAGTTGGGATCTCTAGGTTTGACCCAGCAGACTGCAAGCAGGACAGACCAACAGTGGTCTCAAAACTCCTGCGTTTATTCTGATTAGAGCTGAGCTAGAGTTCATGTCAGAGCAAAACTTCTAGATATGCCGCCTTTTTCTGTGGGATTTGCAGGACCACATGCTCCATGCACCACGGCCTGTAGAAGATACAGTGGGGTTGCCAGGGTTCAGTTGCAGCTCTCTGCTCTCTCAGGAGCATCTGGTTTGAGTGAAGCCTTTCTAACTTGCACCAATGGGGTAGGACAAGGGCTGACAGCAGAGTGCTGGTCTTTCTCATCTCCAGTTGTCTTTACCTCTCTAACTCCTTGGCATTTTTTGACACTTTCTAGGGAAGGAGGAACAGCTGGGATACAAGATGGCCCCATTAACACACACCATGTGTCCTTGTCACCAGGAGCATCCTCATCTGGCCCATAAGGAAAAGCTTCAGATCCCTTAGGCTGCCCAGCACAGCAAGCAGATATGAGATGAGAAGCTGTTCTTGCATGTTTGAAGAGCATGAATTTTCTGCATACACACAGACGGTGATTTATGTCTCCTTACTTTGAACTGCTGCAAAAGCCTGGATCGTGGCTGGATCATCATCCACATATTTCTGCTGTTTTGGTTGATTGCTTCCCAACTTAATTCCTCCTTATTAGGTCTTCAGTAGAAGAATTTCCCCCTTGCTTCTGAGGGTCACACACATTCTTCAGCAGCTGGACACAAATGTAAGGAAAGTGCTTTATCCAGCATATTGTTGTGCTTATCCTGTTGGATGTTTTAAGTGATGTTCACTGGAAGAATCTCGGTGCTGAACTGTATTTTTTCTGTTGTTGGCATGTGGTGAGACTAATTAATCCTGTCTGTTACAAGGTGACTCCTGCTAGTTGTTTCCAAATGAATCAATAATCCTTTTAAAGCCACAGCTGTTACACTGTGATCCATCTACCTTCTGGCTTTTGAACTGCCTACACTCATACCCCAGCATTAGCTGCTCTACACAGGTCATCCCATTGACTGAGGATGTTTGGGGCTTTGTGTTTCAGTGCTAAACCATGGGTACACTTCCACTCAGAGGGTGCAAGGAGCCCGTTGCAGCTGAAGTGCTCTCCAGAATGTTTCATCCTGACCTCCGCTTGAGACACACAACGACTTCCTAGCAAAGATAAACCTGATTTCTGGAAGCATCATTCTAAGAATGTTGCAGAAAATTCCAGAAATAATTATATGCAACCATTTGCAGGAGTCAAAAGGTCTGGACAACTGTTTCCTGGTAAGGTGACAAGAGGGTCAGCTGGACAGTCACTCAGTTGTCCCAGTGACCGAGCAAGATTAACACCAGAGAATAAGGCAGCTGACAGGTGCTGAAGATAGCAAGATTGAGGTCAAGCCGATGGGAAGAAGAGAATTAAAGACTGCATTACTTTCCCAGAGATCTCTGGCCAGCAGAGAATCACAGACTGCCTCAGATTGGAAGTGACCTTAAAGATTATCTAGTTTGACCCCCACCTCCCATTAGACCATTCCTTGAACACTTCCAGGAATGGGGCATCCACAGCTTCTGAGGGCAGCCTGTTCCAGTGTCTTACCACCCTCACAATAAAGAATTCCTTTCTAACATCTAATCAGAATTTCCCCTCTTTCAGTTTAAAATCATTACCCTCATCCTGTCACTACACTCCCTCATTAGAAGTCCCTCTACATTTTTCTTTTAGGCTCTCTTCAGGTACTGGTAGGCCGCTATGTCTCCCTGGAACTTTCTCTTCTCCAGGCTAAACAACCATAACTCCCTTCACAGCAGAAGTGCTCCAGTCCCTCGATCATCCTTGTGTCCATCCTGTGGGCTGTCTCTAATAGATTCATGTCCTTCTTGTGCTAAGGGCTCCAGAGTTGGATGCAGTACTCTAGGTGGATTCTCACCAGAGTGAGTAGTGGGAGATTGATGTAGAAGATGGGCAACAGCTTGAGAGCTCCCAGCAACTCCTTCAGCTTTAAGCCACACAGATGGCAAAAGGCCCCAAGCTGCCTCTGCAAACCCACCCTGTATCATTTGTACCCAACTTCTGACAACACAACCTGATTAGCTTCAAACATCATCCTCACACCACAGGTGGAGGGACTTAACTGAAGCAGGTTGTCAGCAGTGATAAGCCATGTCCTCCATCAGCAGGCAGCTTGTGCCTGCCGCTGGGTGAGGCTTCTTCCTCTCGGGCTCTGACTCATGCCCACATGCGTGAGCAGGATGTGCATCATGGGCCAGCCCTGGGTCCACAGCTTGGCTCCCAGAGCCTGTCTCCAGCAGCCAAAGCCTGCCAGTGATCCTGAGTTGTATGTAACACCCAGGGCTGAAGCTAAATGGAACTCCAGCATCTTACCTCCAGCACAGAAAGACATCCCAGAATGGACTATCTCCTCCTTGCCATGGCTATTGAAGGCGGTACTGTCTCCAGCAAGCTTGGCTGGACCTGCAAGTCTGCAGGCAATGGGGTCCCTCATGGCTGAAGTCCAGGTCCCATCCTGACAAGTCAAAAGCACTCTCTCTGAAAAACCACCCCTGCCCCATGCTGGAGAGAGATTTTTCAGGGCTTTTGCTGCTAGTGGCACACGCACATGAAACTCCTGGGTCACAGCACAGAACCAAAAGATGCTCCCCTTCTGTCTGAACCACAAAACCTGCTTTACCCCAGGCACTCAAAAAAAAAGATTGAGAAAACTGTTACCAAGTCAGGAAATCATCCTGGAGGAGGAGGAGTAGTTCCTCTAACCCTGTGCATGGGGAAAGAAAAATATTTGCTGACTTTGCCTTATTTTTAATTTATTGTTTTGCCAGCTGCTCAGATAAAAGGACAGAGCTCTGCCTGCTATAATGAGGCAGGCAGTCAAGCATGCCTTTGGAGCATGGAACATCTGGTCTGGACACTAGTGACATGCAGGGAATAGTCCAAAGAGTTCACAGGACACATCCTTTCAAATCCCTCTTTGCAACAGAGAGGGCCGGACATTTGCTCATCCTTCCTCACATGAAAGTTTGAAATCTCCTGGAGATCATTAACTGGAGATCATCAGTAGACAGAGCTCTTACATGTTAAGGATCACAATACTCATGATAAAAAAATCCCATGAGTTCACTGATTAAGTCTTCCTGCTCACTGGGCTCCAGCCCCATCACCCTGGGTGTCACGGCCCCTCCAAAGGCTCCAAACCCTGCTCGGAGCACAGACACTCTGTGTCATCTCCAGTCCTCATGGGGACAAAAACCCTACAGAACTGGGCCAGACAGTCCTCTTCAGTGATTCTAGTCTTCTCCTTGTGTTTTGGAGCGTATCCTCTTTCCAAATAAGGCAATTTAACTGAGCAGTGCCAATAACTTCTCTGGAATTCACTGCCACGATGTTCTGAGACCCCAAATACAGGTAGAATCAAAGGCAGATGAGAAACTCTTTGATAGGAAGGTTCTTGGAGGATAATTAAACAGCAAGATGGACATCAGTGGGACATGGTGTCATAGAATCACAGTATAGTTTGGGTTGGAAAGGACCTTAAAGATCATAAGATCATCTAGTTCCAATCCCCCCCACCACAGTCAGGAACATCTCTCACTAGATCAGGTTGTTCAAAGCCCCATGCAGCCAGGCCTTGAACACCTCCAGGGATGGGACATCCACAGCTTCTCTGGGCAACCTGGCATGCTCACAGTAAAAAATTTCTTTCTAATATCTAATATAGATCTCCTCTCTTCCAGTTTAAAACTGTTACCCCTTATTCTATGCTACACTCCCTGATAGAGTACCTCATCATCCTTCCTGTAGGCCCCCTTCAGGTGCTGTGTCCCTGAACTGCAAGGGGGTTACATCACAAGGGATGTCATGTACATCTGTAGGCATATGCCAGTGCTTTTCCTAGGGCCAGGTGGATTTGTTGGTCTGATGGCATCCTGCATTCCCCCAAATCCAGGCACCCAACTAAGCTTAGTGAGCCTTGTGAGTAAAGGGGAGCTTTTACTCACAAGGGGAAACATTTACTCAGGCCAGGCATGCCCACTACCCATCTACGAAGTCATTGTCATTGGTTATGAGAGTGTCATGCAGCATTTTGCCCCAAACTATCCCTATACTTTGCCTCCAGTTGCTCTCACAGCAAAGAAAACTCACAGTATTTGAACCTCAGAGAGACTAGACATCTGGCAAGTGGGGACTTGACAGGGATGTTATCACAAGGCCCAACAATGGCTTTACACTCAATTACATTTATGGTTTCTGTGATTCATCTAAATGTTTATGGTTTTGTCATTACCTGGAAGTTAAAACAAAAAAAAGAAAAAAGAAAAGGGAGTAAAAAAATACCCTGTTGTGAACAATTTGCTGGGGCAAGACATCAGGTGACAGAGGAGAAACTGAGCAACCACCTCAGGTGGTGGAGAAGAGTCATTTTCCATGGTGACCGGAGCTATATTTGATTTCTTGGGCAATGTCAGTTTTTGCATGCTACATTCTTTGGCCAGTAGCCAGCACGATGTGTAATACTTTAGCCACACTGTTGTTACTTAATCCTTTCCTAATCTGCAATTTGCGCAAGACGAGCAAAATCTAAGCAAAGCCACTGAGCACATCTCCACTAATAATTTATCAAACTTGGCTTTTGCTTGTTGGCAGGGGCCGGTAGTCAGTGTAGGTGACTGTTTTCCCACAGCAGCTCTCTGCCATAAACAGGAGGTGGCTGATTCACTCCGCACACATTCTCTGTCACCCAGCCCTTCGGTGTCACCCTGATATTTCTTCGAACGACAAGCCCGCCTTGCACACGTTCGTCAGGCAGCACCCAGGCCCCAGTTTCATCTTCTTGCAAATTGCAGGTTAATTAACCATTAATAACAGCAGGAGGCTCAGGCAGAAATCCACACCCGCCGTGATGAGCCCGTGCCCGCTCTGAGCAAGTGTCACATTCATCTCTGGGCTGCTAGTGACAGAGCTGCCTCCCCAGCCCTGCCGTACAAACCTCCCCATGGAGAGAAGAGCCCCAGCACTCACCAGCCCTAATCCTACCATAAAGAAAAGCGTTACCTCTTGCTCTATGAATTTTATTTATTTTGGTCCTCTGGGCAGCAGCTTGCCGTTGTTAGAAACATGATTGCTTCATCCAGTTATGTTAATGTTTGCGTTTGACAGAATGTAATTGATACTTCTGCCGCTCCGGCTTCAAAGCCAAATTAGGAAATGAAGTGCTGCACATTAGCTTGTTTAGCTGGTTAAATGCTGTAAATAAATACATACAGGGCAATGAAAATTAATGAGTTTTCTTTAAGGCATTTTTTAAACAGCTGGCTTCATAAAAAATAAATAATTAAAAGAAAAAGTTCTTGCTGTGAACTCATATCCTGAAGGATTTGTTGTTTTGCTGCAATAAAAATTGATCCTGGCTGAAATGTGAACTCTGGATTTCACTTGGAGAACAGGATTTTGCAAGTTATGGGGGAACCGTGGAAAGAACTGTTGCAAATTTCACAGTACTTTTACCAACAATAGTTCCGAGAGATGTTTCATTTAGCAAAGCAGTTTTTTGCAAGGGATTTATTCAGACTATGGTTGCATGTCAAGCTATTCTTCCCAACACTCACTAGACAAACATCACGTTTGCAAGAAGCATTTGCAGAGGATACTTCTTTAAGCTGCTAAATCAGTGCAGTGCCATGAAGATGACATTGAGGGGTTTTTTATCCCCTGGCAATAGCATGAAAAAAGTGCAGGAAAAAATCTGCTTTTGTATGAAGAGATGAAGAGATAAAGAGATTTGCTTGACAGAATGCACTCGGCACTGACTGAATAAAATGTGTTTTCGAGTGATCTCTCAGGCCCCCCCTCGGTGCACTAAAGCAGAGCTGGAGAGAAGCATTACATCGGGTTTGTGATCCAGCCAAATGTAATCAATCTTCATCCAGTACATCTGAATAAAAAATTGCTCTTTTCTCCCTTGTCTTTCATAAACTGGTGCAGAAGTGCCTTTGGCTGACCTGAAAGTGTGCTCCTAAAACTGAACTTCTACCAGACCTTCCTAATCAAGTGCAAATAACCTCAGTGGTATCACCTGCTTGGCAAAGAGACATTGACCTTAAAGCTGAGCTTGCTGAGCTGGCTGTTTCACCTGGCACATGAAGAGGAAGCTGGTTTATAAATTCTGCTGTGCTGCTTGAAAAAAAAATTACTGAAGTGATGCCTAAAATGCAGCCAAAGTATAATGAGATGATTAAAAATATAGATTTAGGATTTAAAGTCTATCTTGTCTGGAAGGCAGTTTGATGCCTGTTTATGATGGAGCCTGGGAAAAATCTCAACTTTTGTGTTTTCAGCAGCACACGGAGGAGTACTGAAGGCTCCCAGCACTTTTCAGAGAGCTTCAAGGTGAAGATGGTCAACCACCTCTGAGAAAAGCATGAGTTTCAGACAGCTCTCATCCAAAAGGTCCATTTAAAAATAGACAAATTATGACTCTCTCAAAGATAAATGTGAGCATTGCATAAATCAAAATTCTCACACCCACCATCAGAGTTTAATCACTTAATATGCTGGTTCTTTCAACATGCTCTGAAACTTTGTATACAATAATACAAACGATGGGGTTACGAAGCAATAGCAATTTATTCTGCTGTAAAAACGGATGTTGCATTATAATCCCTAAAGCAACACAGAGGCTGCTTGCAGATGTAACTACAATTTGGCGTTTATTTTAATTGCTCTACGGAGCAGCTCATGAGAAATAAAGTCATGGGATGACCTACACATTCACCTACTATGGGTGACTTAATTGCAGGGGGAAAAAATAGAAGTGTTTTGAAAGTTTTCAAGGTTTCATCAAAACACAAACCTGCTGCAGTTGTTTTAAGGGGATGAAGCAGGGCTCCCGTACAACAGGAAAGTGTGGTGGGGCAGGGGCTCTTTTCAGCACTGTGGAGCATGTATTTTTACAAGTCTTGCAAGAATAATGCTAGCAAAGGAACTTGAGATATTTTGGTGTCTGACATTCACTCAGCAAGTGCTAAGAAAATAGCCTTACTGCACAGATTGCTGGTTTCTCCGAGTGGGAGTCAAAATGCCTAATTAAAGTTGGGGCACTTTGCTTTGTCATTGACTAGGTTCCTGTTCACTCCTTTTTTCCTTTCCACTCCACCTCACTCCCCCCCTTCTCAAAGCAGGGCCCATTTCAAAGTTGCTCCTGCTCTAAGAGCTGCCTGGAAGCCGTCACCCCGGTGAACAGATTTCAAGCAAAAGGACAAAGTTAAACATCAGGCGAAGTATAAATAAAAAACAAGACTCTCTTCCTCCTCCTCTCCACTTGTGAGCGATGATCTCACTGCTCCGGGTGGATTACAAGGGTGGCTTGATCTCTTTCAGGGAAGCACATTCTCTAACCTTGATACTGCTGCTATTTATACTCCCCTCTTCTCGCCACAAAGAAAAGCAGCTCTAATAATCTTTCCCTTCGTTTTTAGCAACAGCCGTGAATGGGCTTTGTGCTCCTTCCTGGCAGCTGAGTGAAGCCCCTGTCTAGCGGCTCCAGCTCTCCTGGAAGTTAAAGCTGATGGTCTCCACTGTTGCTGCTCACTTTGAGACACCTGAGATGTGATTTTCCACTGGCTAGAGCGTCACACTGCTGTGCACACAGGTGCAGGGTGACAGCCTGCATTTTCTGCTCGTGGGGCACAGAAACAGAAGCCTGTGCTGAAAGTAAATCAGGTTTCTAAAGCTCAGAGTCAGAGCTGTAACTCCTCCCTTCCTTGTTTATCAGATGAAGAGACAGGAACCATCCTGCATCCCCATTCATCTCCATGGGGATTCCCTCGGCAGAGCCGGGGGAGTCTGGGAGCAGTTCTGACTCAGTGGGATATGCACAGAGACCATGGGTGAGCTGAGCCTCCTTGAGACCAACCCCCATGTTGTGAGATGAAATCAAACATGCCCACACTGCGTTCCCCTCAAGACACCTCAAGAAATAGGAACAAACATTAAGAAACCAAGTTTATTAAAACTTTTCTACAAGTCAGACTTTTATCATCCAGGTTTTCCATGTACAGATACATATTTACAAGTGGGACATAGTGTTTTTAGCTTTTCTGGCAGAGTTTTCTACCAATATATACAGATGCGCTGTTTTCCATAGGAGGGTTAAACTGTATCACAGATACAAATGTCAAGCAATCATGAGAGGTTTAGTGCAATGGAGAGCTGTAGGGCCCCGCTCTTAATGCTCATGATTCTGTCAAGTTAGTATTGCCAACAATAATTCACATTAAATTGCTCTTCGACACCTCTTATTAGGACAAAGTACAACAAAAGGAGAAAACAAAACCCCAAACAGTAAGGTATGTACAAAGTACACAGTCCGTGAGGTATACATGGTATTCTCAACACGGGTGGTGGGACTGCAGTTTGCCAGGAGGGGTTAACCCTTAAAATGATTTCACTCAAGCTGTGCCCCGTTGGGGACAGGTGCTTCCCCACCCCGTAGCCACTTTGGAAGCCACACTCTTGCCCAAGGTGAACGGACACCTCTTTGAGTGAGGCTCTGGACACATGTGTGAAACAAAGCAGAACTTTTTGGCAGGACTAAACTCTACCTACCCCCAACCCAGGAAGCTTATGATTTAGATATATTCATTATCCACGCATGATGGAAAGGCTATGAATAATCATGCAAGAAAAAAAAAAATTTAAGGGGGGAAAAAAAAACATTGCCAGAGGGAAACAACATACCTGAATAATCAACTAAGGGTGTATGGAGATTTCACTCTTAAGACTAAGTTTTTTGTGAGGGGCACAGGGCAGGGAGAGGAGAAGGGTTGTGATGCTTTTAAGAGTTGAGCCTGTAGGAAAGCACCACCATGTTTACACATACTGTACAAGATACCCCTTATCGCTTTCCAAGAGAAGGTGCCCCAGCTGATAGTGTTACAGTTTGGTAAACGGATATGTTTTGGCACTGGGAGCTAACGAGACCTGCTACTTGACAAGCTCACTGAGGGCATAAAGTTATATAGGCTACACCATAATAACTTGAGGCTTAAGTCTATTCAAAATGCTTTCAGTAAATGGAATCGGAGGGCATCCGGGATGGGAGATCCATCGTTTTCTGCTTTGGAAAGAGCCACAGCAGTGATTTGTCTCAGGGGTGAATCAAGGAGCGAGACCAGCTGGAGGATCAGCAGCAAGCAGGAGGCTGGCCATGGCAGGTTCTTCCCTCATTAAAGTGCACCTACAGTAGGAAAGCCACTTTGCAAGCAGAGTCTGTTCCCCTTTTGACCCTTTCTGTCCAATTTCACTCAGTTAGAGGTGCGCTTTGTGCCTCCCACCTCCTAAGCATCACGTCCAGGGCTCCACACCTCCATAGCCACTGCAGGAAAGCTGATGGGGCTGCCTTTCCGACTCACACTTCATCAGCCATAAGACTCTGGATCCAGGATTCGACCAGTTACCAGTGAAGGTGGGAGGCAGGAGAAAAGCCAGGTGGCTCTTGCAAAGCTGCACAGGTCCTCCAGGGCAGTCAGGATGGACTGACTGGCAGAGCAAAAGGATGAAACTCTGAGTGCACTCATGTAGCGAAGATGTCTGGGGTTGGCATTTATTTGAAAGAAGGTCATTTTTCTGACCATACTGGCACTTCAAGACGCTGTTGAGTTTGCAAACGTGGAAAAATGAAACCCCATGAAGATGCCGGAGGTGAGAACCTGCAAGGTTCTTGAGATCTTGGGGTTAACAGAAGAAGGAACTAATATCATCACTGTCCCCGTGGTATTCTGGAACAATTTGATCCGAACTTCCTGTCTCCTGGTCTGTATATCCAGGCTCCAAGACCGCCTCAAACCAAGGGTGAAGCAAGATCTCTGGAGCAGTGAGTCTTTCTGAGGGCTCCCGCCGCAGGAGGCTGCGAATGAGGCATCGGGCTTTGGGGGATACGTGGTCAGGGATACAGAACTGTCCACGCCGGATTTTGGAAAACAGAGTGCTAGGGTCCGAGTCATGGAAGGGATAGCGTCCCACCAGCAGGGTATAGAGCATCACTCCCAAACTCCACACATCAGCTGATTTCCCAGAGTATGTCCCTGTCGTGTTGAGGATCTCGGGGCTGACATAGGCTGGACAGCCGTGCTTGTCTGAGAGAGCATCGTCTTCACCCTTGATAATGTGTGTGTCTTCCAGGCTCTCCAGACGCAGCTGAGTCCTAGACAGGGCAAGAGAGGAAGACACAGGTCAGAAGCAGCAACAAGCACAGTGAGACACCACTCCACTCCAGAAACCCCCACTCTCCTCCTCTCAAAAGGAAACAAAACACTTTTTAATTAGCAGCAGAGAAGCTGCCTGGACTCCTGAAGCCATGTAGTGGGGTCTGTGAATGGGGTGGGTGCTCAGCAACAAAGGCTTATTTTATGCACCAGGATTCAAACAACACGGAGGGCTCTGGAGAAACGCCAGCCCGTCACCTCCTGTCTCTGCAAGCTGCACGCAGACAGCAGGGGGTTCCTTGGCCACAGAACGCTGCTATCTGGGGCTCAGGCTTTGAGCAAACAGCGTCCGACGGCTGCGTGGTTTCACCAGCCATAAAGTCCAGATCCCTTCCGTGGGAACCACCAGCTCCCCTGAGTTTTCTGTCTTATTTTCTTAATTCTTACTCTTTTTCTGCCTTTCTGAGGGACCGCACACACACACCCCCAAATGGAGGCGGGTCACCCCAATATCCCATTTTGGGGACTGGGGAGGGGAGTTTGGCATCAGAGAGGAAGCGGCGGGCCGTGGCGGAGAAGGGCTGGGCGCTGGCGGGTGGCAATGCGGTGGCTGCAGCCTGTCCTCAGCCTGACCTCACCAGATCCCCATGGCTTCTGCAAACGGAAAATATGACTCAACGCGGCCGGTGGGGCCGGGGATTGGCCGATGGAGGAGCCCTGAAACTGCACCTGTGCCGGGGAGCCCCAGCCCCAGCCCGCCATTGCTTAACCCTCTTCTTGCCAAATGGGCTGCACATGACACTCGCCTCTGCAACGCGCTATTTCCAAACCGGCCGGGCTGTGTGCAACCAAACATTTCAACAAAAGATTTCGTCTTCTCATGGGCGGGAAAAGCTGCAATAGTTTCCTTCAAAGGAATTGCTCCCTTTGCCTGTCAACATACACTCGTTTCTTTTTAAACGGGGCTCTGCCGGCTCGGTCTCTTATCACCCTTATGAATGATATCCTGGAGAAGCGTTAGCCCAGAAAACGTCTTTCCTTCTGCTTCAGTAATGTCACCTCCAGTCTTATCAGATTAAGCACAACTCCATTACAGCTTTTACCTTTTTTTTTTTAAGCCTTCCACGGGTTGGGCAGCCAGTCAGAGTCAGGTCTGCTGATTAAAAATGTATTTCTGGCTCTGCCACGTGCAATGAGGCACTACAAGGCAGCAGGTACTCACTCCAGGGAAACACTGAATTATTTCCCTAATCTAAATTTAACAACTAGATTCTGGATCTCTCCACAAACTGAGGCTTTAGGCTAAGTTTTACCAAAGTGATTTTCTTCAGTGCAGGATTCCCAAAGCAATATGCAGCTGTGTCCCTCTTTCCCTCCTGTGCATACCCACATCCATGGACAAGGGGGGCACAGAAACCACCCCTGGTAATGGGAGAAGGAAAGAAGCCTTGAAGGACGCAGCCAGTTTGTCATTAGCAGCATGACCCTGATCAGCCGCGGATTTCAGCAGGGAGACCTTTCCCAAGCACCACAGCTCAGCCACAGGGCAGAATTCCCAGGTGCCAGGAAGGACCAGAGCTCCCCTGAGCGGCTGGTCCCCCTCCCCATCCCAGCGCCTCAACCTCCTTCCTTTCCTCTTCTCTGCCCTTTATTCCTTTCACTGTGACCGAGTGGCACACATGACATCTTCTGGCGCTAGTGAGTATCCGAACTGTCGTCCCTTTGTCTGCTTTGACTGAACTTCTGCTGAATGAGAGGAAGCTCGCAGAGAGCTTCCTTCCTTTCATCAGGCGAGCTCTAATGAAGAGTGAGTGTGCACCAGGTTGATCCGTGACCTACTACACACCTGGGACAGGGACCTACTCACATGGCTGGCAGGTGATGCCCGGCTGACACTGTTGTTTCCACTCCCTGGGATGCTTCTTGCATCTCCGGCCGTGGCATTCCTCCTTCCCCTCTTACCCCAGGGGTGGCTGGTGACAACTGCTTACCTTTCTTCATTAGAGAAGACAAATTTCCTGAGCTTGAGGTCACCGAGTACGATGGCTGACTGGTGGCAGTGAGCTACAGCTGAGACGATCTGCTTGAACAGCCGGGCAGCCTCCTCTTCCCGCAGTCTCTTGCAGCTCCTCACATAGGAGTGCATGTCCCCAAAGTCCTTTTCAAAGAACACATAGGCCTTGGTGTCCCCGAGGATGACTTCTACCACCCCGGTGATGTTCCGGTGCGAGGGCAGCTGAATGTAAGGCCGAATTTTGTCCTGGTAGTGTTTGAGGGGGAACACCTGTAAAGAAAAAAAGAAGAGGGAATTAAACCTAAAAAATTAATTCTCAAGGGCGTTGAAAGCAGTTGCCGGCGTAGTGACTCTCCCCAGCACAATGACGAGGGAGCTGGAGGGGAGCCAGGGCTCAGCAGGAGCAAAGCTTAGACCGGGTGATGAGACCCTTAATGTTCGTTTAATATTGAATATCAAAAGAATGTGGGTGGAAGAGAATAATAAAACTATGATCCCCAAAGAATTTTGAGGACCGTACTCCAAAGTAACACGGAGTTACGGCTGAATTCCAGCTGGGCGTTTCGCGAGGCTCTCCTCGGGTTGAATACTTACGGGACACCCTCCAAAAAACCTTCTCCTTCCCTTCTTCCCTCCCCACCCGCAGCCACAGAGCTGGGCGCCCACCTTGCAGCGTAGCTCCCGCCCGGTGCTGACGTTGAGAGCCCGGGACACCTGCTCCCGCTCGGCCAGCGGCAGCAGCAGATAGGAGGCGATGAGGCTGGGACCTGCCGCCCCGCCGCTGCTGCCGCCGCCGCCGGAGGGGGGAGAAGCCGGTGGAGAAGGCGAAGCGGGGGCGCTGAGGCAATCCGGGGGTCCGCAGTCGGCCAGGCGGGGAGATTTGGCGGCGGCGGGGGCTTCCTCCGGGAGGAGCGGCTGGAGGCGCTTGGCCGGGGCGCTGCTGCGGCAGCGAGCGGCCGGCAGGAGGGACGCGGGGCGGCTCATGGAGGGGAGCGGGCGCGGAGC
>VZTY01000762.1:204909-325042 GCA_013400935.1 Turnix velox | reverse complement strand
AAAAAATTGAAAAAAAAAGAGGAGAGTCTCCTCCTCCTCGTCCTGACGCACGGGGAAATGGGAGGAGGGATGCTGGGACACGCCTGCTCCGCTCCTCCCGTTGCTCGCCGCGTTCCCCGGCCCCAGCGGGACACAACCGGGCGGGGCGGTGGGGAACACCGTCACTCGTGTTCTCCCAGCAAGGTCATCTCGTGTCCCACTGGATCTCCTAAGGATGGCAGGGTTTGGACCGTCTAATGTTTGGTTTTGCCTCCTCGCAAGCCCAAACCCTCCGCGTCTCCGCTTGGAAGCACTAAGAGGGAGGCAGGGAGCAAAGTTAAACATTTTTTCCTTTTTTTTTTTTTTTTTNNTTATTTTTTCTGTTTTTTTTTTTTTTTTTTTTAATTTTCTAAGGATAAATGTCTCCCCTTGCCAAGGCAGCCCTGGGAAGAGCAGCGTGTGCCCGCTGGGAAAGGCTGCCAGGAATTTCGGGTGCCGATGTGGTGCTTTCGAGACAGCATCGCCTGGTGCGGCAGGGGAGAAAAAAAAGAAAAAAAACAAAAGGAAGAAAAAAAAAATAGGAGGGGAAGCCCAGTTCCATTGCCAGGAGTTTCTCCTTTTATACCTTACCCGCAGCGTCTCCCCAGCCCCATTTCTTGCTCTTCACTAATTGCTAATTACAGAATCATAGAATTGCCTTGACTGAGAGGGACTTTTTAGATCAAGTCCAACCATCGACCTAACTCTAACAAAAACCATCACTAAACCCTATATGTAAGTTCTGTGTCTACCCACCTCTTAAATAGCTCCAGGAATGGTGCCTCAGTGACCTCCCTGGGCAGCCTGTTCTAATGCTTGATATTCCTTTCATTGTAAAAAAGTTTCCTAATATCCAGCCTAACTTCCCTTGGCACAGTTTGAGGCCATTTCCTCTTGTCCACCATCATCGATTGAAGATCTGCCATACTTTGCACTGGGTGTTCCCCATGTTAAAACTCTCCAAAAAAGGAGCAGCACTAAGTCCTGAGAGAAGTAGAGAGTTGAGCTGAGGAACCATCATGAGGCACAGAAAGTGTGGGCTCAAACAAAGAGTAAATAGATTTGCAGCCAGGACTGTTAGTAAACGAAAGTGAGAGAGAATCAGACAACAAATCATCCCTGGGGAAAAAAAAGCACAGACAGCTGTAGTTTTGACAAGAGTGCTTCAGAAGGAAACTCTCTAGCTTTTCTGCTTACATATATGCAAATTTCCTGCAATTCAGTGCTGAAGCTTCCCTAATAATTCAGGGAGCCTGGTTTTTGTTATTCTGCAGTTCCTATTCCATTTTGGCTTCCCCAAGCATTGTCCAGCAGCGCAGAGGGAGGGGGATGGGCCCCTCCAGCTGTATGGCCAATGATGCCCCACATGCAGGTACCCGCTCAGAGAACTGCCAGAGACCTGCCCTGCTTCTGGTGTATTTTAAGAAACACATGAAACTCTTGTGCAGGATGACTCACGGCATAGCAGTCCCATTAATGCATTTGAACATAAAATGCATATGCCATAAAGGGATATCCCAGGGCCTTCATTTTCCCTTTCCTTTTATTTTTTTTTTCCTTCCCAGAAATACAATTCCTTCAATGCCTCCAGATTCTTTCTGAGCTATTCACCACCAGTCTGAGAGCATGCTTTATTATTCCATTCCTCTCAGGGGTAAAACATGCAGGAGTATCCATCAGACCTTAGCTTTTACTTTTCCCTTCCTGGAAGAGTTATGACCAGAATGCTGCTGCTGGCTGAATGTGGGTAAATTCTGCATGTGTGAGCTGCTTCCTCCCTCTGAGACAGCATGAGGAGGGGTGTGTCAGGGATTTTGAGGAGAGGGGAAGGGTGTAGACACATCATCCAATTAGTAATGGACCCATATAAATGTACTCATGGGTGTTATTGGTGTAAATCCTACAGAAAGGCAGGGGAAGGACTTTTTAATATGGTATCAGATGGGAGGACTAGAAACAATGGATGTAAATTGGAGGGGGGTAGATTTAGACTTGACATAAGAAAGAAATTCTTTACAGTGAGGGTGGTGAGGCACTGGAACCTCAAGAGAGGTTGTGGATTCCCCCTCTCTGGAGGTGTTCAAGACCAGGCTGGACAAGGCACTGAGCGGCCTGATCTAGTGGGAGGTGTCCCTGCCTATGGCAGGGGGCAACCCAAACTATTCTATGATTCTATGATTCTATATTGGTATCTCTTGCAGCTTCCCCAGGCTGAGAGTTCACTTGAGGTAAGTACAGCCTTTTGGTTCTCACTCTTATGATGATCCCCCTCTCCCATCTCACTGTCCCTTCTGAGCAGGAAGGCCCAAATGAAAATCCTTTTG
Organism: Turnix velox; assembly: GCA_013400935.1. Classification (NCBI taxonomy): domain Eukaryota; kingdom Metazoa; phylum Chordata; class Aves; order Charadriiformes; family Turnicidae; genus Turnix; species Turnix velox. The sequence continues at coordinate 322,700 of VZTY01000762.1, read as the reverse complement.
CACGTGTTTTGGAAGCCGGATCATAAAATCATAATCTCATACAATCTCCTTGGTTGGAAGAGACCTTCCAGATCATCGAGTCCAACCATCAACCTCACTCTAACACAACTACACTACATCTCTAAGCACTATGTCTACCCATGTCTTAGATACCTCCAGGAATGTTGCCTTCACCACTTCCCTTGGCAGCCTGTTAGACTTTTCACCTTTTTGGCCTCACATCTATTTAAAGCCTCTTTGAGTCCATGCTTGGTTACCTCATGTTGGCCCCATGCCACCAGATGCTTGGTTCAGTCTGTAGCAGCCAAATGGGGGATGGCAACTTACTGGTGCCCAAGAAGGGCCAAAAGTCCCCTCTCATCATCCTGAACCTCCCAAAAAAACATCTTAGATATGAGAAGATTGCAGAGCACAGACATACACACAGCCTTGTTCCCCTCAGTACTTCCACAGTTTCCTGATCAATATCTTTTCAGACGGATTCCCTGGTTTCCATGCTCTAGAGGGCTGTCCCTGCTCACTGGAGCACACAAATTGGTCATGCAGTCCCAAAGGACCAGGAGAAAGTTAACCCCATGGTAGCTCATCCCAGAGAGGCTGGTATGTGCCCTCTCTCCACTTATGTATAAACCCAACTTCAGTTGTCTACATGTGGCTGAGATGAACCCAAGTTTCAATCTCTCGCGTGCCAGGTCTTTGCAAAATGGGGATGGTTCTTCATAGCAGGAACCTTTGTGGCTTCTTTAAAATGCCTGTCACGCTTCCAGGTACCTAAAGCGTTCATATCACGAATAAACATCTAGTAGCAAGTATTAACCCAATAAATAATACTCACTTGCTTATTTTCAGTCTTATGGTTTGGGTATGGAACAGATGAAAAGTTCCACATCCAGACTCCTCTCCATCCCCACCTTAATAATTCTGAAATGCAGAGCAGAGGTGTGATTCTCACGCTGTATTTTCTCTTTTTTTTCTCTAATTTTGCCTGATCCCCAAAACACAAGAAGAAAAGGGATGCAAAGGATGGTGCCTGATGCACAGCACGGTGCTTCTCAGAGGGTTAAAACTTGTCCTCCTTACCCACCTTGACCAGTGCTTGCATGCAAATCCAGTTCAGTTACAAAGCATTGCAGAAAATAACAGGGATTCAAGGAAGAGGTTTGTAAAGTGTTGCAGCACATCAGGGCTGGAAGATTTTTGCAGAATCTGGGGCTACCACACTTGCCATAGCGGTCTCTTGTTCACTGTAGGTCATACCACAGGCTTTTTGCATCCGGACATACCTCCTGCATTAGTCTCTATCTGAAATGAAAAGACAGTGGGGCTCTTTCTTCTTTTCCCTACCAAGCCTGTCATCAATTTCATCACTCTGTCCCCTAAAACATACTTTTTGGGGCTATCTGCTTTGCATCCAGAAGATAAATACTGGTATGGCAATTCCCAGCTGTGCCTGATGGGAACTTGAGTCTGAATGGTTTCACAGCCCTTCCAAATGAACCAGGGCAGTCTTACATCCCCAATGGATAGATCACCATGGAGCACAGAATTTCACTTACAGACTTCACTTTGGGGTAAAACATCTACTCTGTGGATGAGTCTGGCTCCTCGAGTGTTAGGAAGACAAACCACTGTGAGCCAGCAGGCTCAAGGATCCAAACACACAGCCTTGGATGCTCTGACAGGGGCCAGTGAGGTGGGGCAGAGACAACCTTTGGGAGAACAGATCAGTGGTCATAGTGCTTGGCAAAGGACAACAGTGTGTAACAGGCACATTCCAAATGCTAAGGAAGTCATAGGATATTACAGAACCATGACAAAAATCATGCGTGGGAAAGGGATGGTCAAAGCTAGCAGGGCAGCTTGCTGTCTTCTCTGTCCCATCTGCCAGGCAAGGAGCTGGGGCTGGGGCAGAGGTGGATGAAGACTTAAGAATCCAGCATTTCTAGTGGTCAGGAATCGACATTCCCTTTCCCTGGCATGTAATTTTATTTGTTGCATGGTGTTTGAGCATCTCTCCATCTCACCCTCAGCCGGAGCCTGCCCTCACCTGATCAACAGCTTTTCCTCAGATGCTCACAGAATTATCTCCACTGCTCCAGTTCTCTGACCCTTTATCTTTGTAACTGGAGCAGCCAGAGGCAATGAGAATTGTGTAACCATTCCCCCACTTCTCAGCTGCTTGGGACAGGTCTGGTAACTTGGATGGTAGATCTCATGAGATACACAGAGTAAATGTCTATTAGATTAGGCCACTTATAAATAAACTGGCTGCTTTCAATAGGAAGAAATGGAAAAGTCATTATTTTAGTTACTGGATGAGTGGGTGTGAAGCACAAATACATGGGCTAATATTAAACTATCATCAGGAAAATGATGAAAAATTAGTATCTTTATTTTGCAAGCTATCTCAAGCTATGTAATGAAGCTTAAACTTCTGCAAGACTGAAAGCCAGTGATTTAAAACGAGCAGGTTGTCCATAATCTACTGGTGCGCAGAGTCACCCTGCACAGAATGTAGCTGTGTAACCAGGTGATAAAGAATTTAAAAGCAAGGGTTTTTTTGATAGCAGAATGGCATCTGTGATAAACCCACCACCATCCTTAGACACTGTGGAACTCAGTGGCAGACTCACCATTAAGATACAAAACACATGACAAGCACATAGAGACATCAAAAGAAGTGCAGTAATGGTGTTCAAATGTCTGCTCTCAAACCCATACAGAAGCAGCTCAGAGGGTTTCTGTTGCCAGGATCTCTAAAGAATTCCCTTCTGATAAGCCAGTTGCTATCATACCCAAGGGGTCTCATGAGGAGCATCTCCTGACTTTGTTCCTTTGTGGACTGAAGAGCTTGAAGGCTTCTTTTGTTGCTTGAAAGACATGTGAAGGTTTGGGTTTTAAACCTCAAATCCTGTTTTTACTTCAGAAGTGGATTGCACAAGCAGACAGTGAATGAGCATCTCCTCATTTCCCTTGTGGTGAGAGAAGATCCTTTTCATGCCGAGTCTACAAGCAAACACTTCCTTTGGTAAGCTTCCCGTGCAATTCAATTCATCTGCGTGCTTTCAAGCTCCATATTTGGGTCTGGACTAACATCAGCACAGGCAAGTGAGGCACGGTCTCCTCTCGGCCCACCACAGCATTTTCTACAGCATTTTGAAATGATGAAACACACTGTGATCTCTATACATTGCTGCAGCCTTCTCTAACTGCTGAGATTAGTCATGCATCAAATACATGAATATCCACTGTATGAGGTACAGGCATCCCAGAATTTTCCTTGCTTATCAATCAATCTCATGTTTTTACTTATAGCTACTGGCTGACAGCCTAGAATCTGCTGGATTTTCCTCTGAGCTCTGCAGTGACCTCATTGTGTGTTTGAAATTATATGTATTAGCAGTAAGTACTTTCTAACCAGAAAATAAATCACTTGGAATTGGAATCTGCAGCCAGGACTAGTCTGTACTTGTAGTGAGGAGCCATCAGCTTAAGGCTTTGGCTGAAGCCAGAGAAAGGAAGACCTGTGCTTGGGATATTCTAACATTTTCCACTCCTTTTCTAGGGGTACCTTCTTCACTGCACAACAGAGCTCCACCCACTATGGAAATGTTCAGTTAGCAGTCCCCACAGTACTTCAGGATCCACACACAGAGATTTTCCGGGAAGGTGGAAATAAACATTCACTTGAAATTGCAGTGGGAGTTAATCCAGTTGCACAGTAAACCCTGAGCTAGTTTTGGCCACAGTACTAGAGCTATTCTGGAGAAAAACGTCATGAGGCACTTGTGACCACAGGTAAGGCAAGACCTTTGTCATCAGCCACTCATGAGGAAACATGAGTGTGTCCAAGAGGACATTGTCTAAAATAAGGCAGTGTGTTGGCCTTGGCTGTTGAGTCACCGGTATCACTTCCTGCAGCCCCTGCTGCAGCTCCGGGTGTTTCTCAAGGGAGCACTGACTTAGCCTGGTCTTTTTGATTCTTCCAGAATGAATAAGATCACAGCTTTGGAGCAGTAATGATGAATCTGTCCTTGATTCAGAGGAATGTGTCCTCCCTTTTAGCACAAGTGTGCTAAATCTTCCATGAGATGCCTGCCTGATTAGTTTTTATCTTTACACGTCATGGCTCCACTGATTTGAAAACTTCAGACTCTCTCATCATAAAACAGAATTCTGGGGAGAATCTGCTCAAGTGAGAGCTGTGTTAATGGCTCGTGCCTCGGGGCACCACAGAAAGCTGTTGCACAGAGAGCTCTCCTGCCTTTTCTTTATTTTAATGTTTGATTAGACATTTCTTTAACCACTCAAAATACTACATAGGCCAGGCTGCAGTGACAGAGCCCTCTCAGCTCGATTCGTACAAAAGCACTCCTTATGGAGGAAAAAAAACCACCACAACAGCAGCTCACCTCTGAGTTTCTTTCCTTAAATATTGTTGCAAAATGCCTGACGTCAAACAATGAGACACAAATTACCCTGTGAACTGTTAACATATGCCTGTTACCTGTTTACATATGATATCTTATAGCCAAAACAGATTAAGCTTTGAAAGTTTAACTGCTGTTGAGTTTCCACTTCTGTGAATCATACAGATCAGCTTATTCATCACACACACTTATTTTTATTCTTTAATTCTTCCAAGCTGCTTCTACGCAGGGGGGAGCCTATGGGAGATGTGGGAACACGGAAGTCACAACTGTAACAAATCCCAAATTTGCAAATGAAAAAGCAAACTGCTTCCAGAACTATAACATCCCAATGATCAGTTGTGGTTTGTAACTTCCATAAGGTCCCTTAAAGGCACAGAAACCTTCTGCCATTTACAAGGCTACTCTGTCCTTTCACCAGATGCAATTCACGCTGATGACCAAGCCTGTGCTGTTTGCATTTCAGAAGGAAATGGCACAGCGGTTCAGATTCCAGGTTCAGAAGGAAAAAAATCCAACGCAGCCATCATACCAGGATTCCTTAGATGTTATGATACAATTTAAATTCAGCAGTGCCAAACATTTTGGGAAAACAGCAGAGACTTCAGTAAATACAGGCAGTTTTCTGTGGCAGCTGAATTTATGTGGTGCATCACTGACTTTGATGAACTCAAATACTCTCGTCAGCAGTCCTGACCTAAATGCATGAGTATCGCTCTTTTTCTGGGTAATGTGGCTGTGACTGTTACTTGAAAAGAAGTACCTCTGATGTCAAAGGAAAGAAACCTCTTTAAAAATTTGTGTCTCTCCTCCTCATCTGTAATTGTCACTAAAGCTAAGAGGGTGCTGCCAAAAATCATTTGTTTCAGCTGAAAACTGTCAAGGATTTCAGAGTTCAGGCTCCACCTGTGCTTGCTGCTCCGGCTGAGTCACTGCTGCAAAGGAGGGAAGGAAGATCATGTATTTTGAGGCAGGAAGGTGAACGTTCAAAAATACCTTTCCACTTAGCGTGGCAATAAGTGAGTCCTTGAGTGTTCTCTTCTCATGTAAAACCCTTGCTTCAGATTTGTTTGCTGTTTTCCCTCCCAGCTGCATCATCTGGAGCAGGCAATTCATGTTATTACCTGCAGATTAGCCAACACAGATTGAGTGAGCTGCCACCAGGGCCACCAGCACTGCTGTGGGTCAAACCTCTGCGACAACAAGGTGTAACCAAGACAGCAATCTCCCGTGGGGCATTACTCACGGGAACACGGGGCTAATGACCGTATCAGGAACAGCAGCTACCAAAGGCCATGCTGGTGGAAGCAACATACATAGCAAACCAAACCTGCTGCCACCAGTTTGTGAGTCCAACTCAATCTGGGTATAATTTAGTGTTTATTGTGTCAGGTGCTATTGGAAGGCACACTCACACATCCAGGCACTACTCCAACTGAATCTGGGGTGTGACACTGCAGCCATGTGAAATATGTGACCAACTCTGCATCTGAAAACCAGGCAAACTGATTCCCACTAGGGGCTGAGTTAGATCCATGAGGACAAAGTTAATGTACCTCTCAGAAACTGCAGAGACTGTTTAACTCATACAGGTTTTTCAGTGTTCTGCTGGAGACCACTTAAGCACAAACTTAAAAAATGAAACAAAAGCTAATGATGAGTTTAGGGCACTACACACACACACAGACAGACATTTTTTAGACAAATCCTATAGTCAACATACTGCCTTGTGTTATTTACTGAAAATCAGTGACCCACCTTAAAACTACAAGTTTGAGGCTTGAGGTGTCATAAGAGAGATCTGATTTTTGCACACAAAAATACAAAAAAAGCACAAACTTCTTAACTGCCTTTTCAGCTGCTTCAGCAAGACTTCCACAGAGAGAAGCACTCACGATCACTGCTCAGTTCTCAGAAGATGGACCTTTGGGGTTAGACCACATTATGAAAATTACTCAGCTAATTCCCATGAAGTGTTTTGAACACAAAAGCTCAGTGCAAATAATGAGACTTCAGTTTCCTTTTTCAGCTATGAAATCAGCTTGCAGATTAATATTCTTCAATTACAAAATAACCATTTCAGTTTGAAGTGGTTTGCCCTCTTAAGTGCAATTGAGGTTAATAATGGTCTGCAAAATGGAAGCTGTCAGCAAACAGTAACTCAGAGAGAAAAACTTAGCATTTGGGTACCTTCACTACATTTTACATTAAATGTCAGATTGTAAATTCAGAAAAAGTACCAAGGAAAATACCATGTAGCCTGCTTAGAATCCCCAAGCTCAAAGAAACCTGTATTTTCTGCTTCACATGTGCCAGGAGGTAATTGCCATCTAAGGCAGCTCCTTTACTTATGGCTATTTCTAATCCATGTCTATAGGGCTTTATCTGCTCACATCGATTTAGGTAATAAATCTGGAGTGTCATGAAGTTTAAGTCCTTTTTTGGATCTGTGCCCAAATGCGTAGATATCTACAGTTTGTACAGGATGAGATTAACTGCTTTTCAGTTCAAGTTACATAGTTAAGTCTATGTGTATTATCTACCAATTAGTTATTGGAAACTGTAGTCTCCTAACTTACAGTATTAAGGTAGAGTCCTCTGGGACTTCCAAATGAAAAAAACCTAAAACAAAAGCTTCTGAATCTCAAAAGAAAAGCCCAAGTTAGGGCAAAGTGTTCCATAATTGCAGGATCAAGGCCAAGATCCATCAAGGTGTGTTTACATACAAGGTACAGATGTGCAAGCCTTCCTGCAAAGTAAGCTCTATTGAAGTTTCATGAGGATTTATTAAAACATGGATATACTCCCAAGCAGAGTACATGACCCAGGTAAAATCTTTGTCTGGAGTGCCTGACTCTGAATTGTCCCAGCAGCCACAGAGGCAGTACCGGAACTATCAGCAATACTGAGCAAAGCACTCACTCCCACATGCCAGCAGAATATGCAGAAAAAATCAGCACACTGACAAGGAAGGTTAAATGTTGCAAAACACGTTTTATTTATCAAATGTGAGCTTTCAGAATTTCAGGAAAGTAATAAAAAACAAACCAAAACAAAACGAGTAAAACTGGAATTCCTCACATTCGGCAGTTTAAAAAATGGTTTCAGTTACAGCTGGGACCTTCAACTTTGCCTATAAATGAAACACTTTAAATAACAATCAGTTACACAACCGACTTACAATCAGCAGCTTATCTCACAAGACCTCTAACAACAAATTTCCTTTGTGGCAGCATCTGACTTCTGCAGTGTTGACCAGCTTTGTTTATTCTGACTGTCAATCGCTCTTTTAAGTGCTTCATCTGGCACAAGATCTGATCCTTTTACATCAACATGGCTACAGCCAATTTTAGGGCATCTGTTAAAAATAAAAGAGAGAGACTCCATTAAATTGGAAGAATTGTATTTGTCAGATATAGGCTTTTACATAACATTTGCTGCTTTACTGTATTTATCTAGAATTCACTCTCTCTGTCAGCTCCTCACTACCTTTCTTCCTCCTCACCAGCTCTCTGTGGGGAAAAAGAAATCCATTTATCTAATCTGGTGGGAATCAGCAGCTGAAGGAAAGAAGGGACACTGTGAGAGACGGAGCCTCTCACCTGTAGATCACTCTCTTCCTTCAATTAGGCAAGCCACCCACACCAGTTATGCAGATACTAGTATCTCATGGACATCTTTCTGTGCTGCTTTTTTTCCTTTGCATTCCTCTCCAAACTGCAGATAATTGCCTTGTCTATTTCAACTAGAGCATAATAAACTCCATCAATATATAAATAAGGAAATTAATTTCTAGGAAAATAGATAATAGAGAACGTGACTTACAAACAGCTGACTGGTGAATCAGCAAACTGTCCAGTGGGTGTAAAAATTTACCTGGCCTTTTATGAATTGAGAAAGCATGGAAAGGAGAGGTGGGGTCAAATTAGTCTCTAAATGAAAATCAAATACATGTCTTACAGCTATTTGAAACAGGCAGATAAAGACAGCAGGGAGAAAGATATTCAGGGACCAAAGGTCACTTTCCTTTGGCAGTGGCATAGATGGTACCTCTAGTCAGAAATAGCACTTTTCCTGAATTCTTCCTCTGTTAGGAGCAACTTTTGTCTGGGGTGCTAAACTTATTTACAGTCTGTGCTCGTAGCTTTTTCTCCAGATTTGTCCACAACTTGTGTTTGTCATGGATAAGTCACTTAATTGCTCTGTGCCTCAGTTTTCCCATTTATCACCTTATTAGAGCAATAGCTTGCCAGATTAATGAATAACAAGTGCTCAGCAGGCACATTTCCTGTAAGCATGAAGCATTAGTAGGTCTGTCTAGGCAGTGGAAAATAATGAGTGAAATGGGACACGTAAGAGCTGCTTAAAGGAGCGTACTGTGAGTTTACCAGCACAAAATGGGTGGCTGTGTGTGTGTCAGGCGAGAAGGTGACATTCAGCCGGTGCACTGCCTGCTGCACCAGTGGGTTCTCTGGCATGCAAGCTGGAAAGGGTTTCTGAGTAAACAGCCACTTTACATATAATCATAGAATAGTTTCAGCTGGAAGGGACCACAAAGGTCATCTTGTTCCAACCCCCTGCTGTAAGCAGGGACATCTCTCACTAGAACAAGTTGCTCAAATCAACCTCCAGGCATCTCTGGGCAATCTGCTCCATTGTGTCAATACCCTCACAGTAACAACTTTATTTCTAATATCGAATCTAAATCCTCCCTCTTACAGTTCTAAACCAATATCCCTTGTCTTATCATTACACTCCCTGATAAGTTTTAATGAGTCCCTTCCCCACTCTCCTATAGGCCCCTTTCAGGTACTGAGGGCCCACTATGAGGTCTCCCTGGAGCCTTCTCCAGGCTGAATAGTACCAACTCTCTCAGCCCGTCTTCACAGAAAAGGTACTCCAACGCTCTTATCATTTTTGTGGCACTCCTCTGGAACTGCTCCAACAGGTTACTTTTGTAACTCAAGAATGAGCAACAGCTTTGATTTCAGAGGCAGGATAGAATCACAAATCTGCTCTCACAAAATACCTGTTTCCTGAAAATTGCTGACAGGAGTGCAGTCAACTAGCAACACCACCAGAATGTGTGTCCTTGAATGGGGAACTTGTTACATCAACTAGCCTATTTCCCACCTCAGCACACTATGGTTTTCAAAACTGCATTTTCATGAGAAAGTAAAAAATGGCAGCAGGTCAGTGAGGCTGGGCAGAGAAAACCAAGCAGTCTTTCTTAACTGATTTCCAGAAAAGCCAATTTACTGCTGTGCTTTTCTTGTGCACTGGAATAACTGCTGTAAAAATGGTGAGGTAGCAAGCTAGAAGCTCAAAATTAAAAACTGCCAGGATTCTGCACAAACAACTTCACTTTGGGTATAAGGTAGCTTTTACAGCTAAACATTGCACCGCTGAAACTTTTGATTGACCACAATAACCACTACTGCCATGACATTTTCATGATAGATTTAACAACACAGAGAATTGTTTAGATATGAACATACTAAATTCAGCTCCGTATCACAGAAGGTAGTTTTGTTGTGGTTTGGGGCTGTTGAGCACATGCTTCCTGATCTGTCCCTGCCCTCAAAAATATTCTCTCCAACTCGTGAGCCTTTTGCCAGCTCCCATTCATTTTCTCTAACAAGTTTAGGTTCATGCACATCACTGATTTTGTTGATATTCCCCATATATTGCATCCACTCCACTGTTTCTTCCTATACCTCATAACACAGGCAAGGTATTTCTGTCTTGTTCCTCAGGCTGTCCTGACACTAAGATATTGGCTGGACATCCCAGCTAATGCTTAATTTCAAAGCAGTGCTTTCCCACTGCCAGGAAGGAATGTAGAGGAAAACATCCCACTCCATCTTTGTATGTCCACAGCAGAGTTTGTAGTTCAACTAGCCTAGAAGAGCAGCAAAGGAAGGAATTAACCTGCCTGTTAATCATGCCTGTGGCATGATCTCTAGAGAAATCAGGTTGCTGGTGTCTCCCTGACCATGTTCAAACTGCACATTTATTAAAAAATCCACAACTGGTAAGTTTCTATATGATCATCAACCCCAAAACATAAGGCTCTAGCATATTTGGTGCAAATACAAATGAGAAACTAATGATGAAATGATACATCCTCTAAACTAGTTCTGAAATGTGTTTAAGCCTTTTTTCTTAGATTTTTTATTTTTTCTTTAAAAATCTAGTAATTTGAAACTTTTAAAATTTTCACATTTAAAAATTCAACTGTTAAATGTTTTCATTCAAAAAAATCTGTCCTGTGTGGAAAGTGGCAGATGCTTTGATGATATGAAGTAAGAATTACTTTAATTGCATCCTAAAAGGAACTGCACAATCATGTTTGATTCTACATAAAGCTGTGTCGGATCATTCTTAAACCTTGTACTACATAAAAGGTCACATTTTAATACTTATCATTTTAACACACATTTATGTGTCTTAATTTTTCTCACTTGTATAGGAATATAACTGCAAAAGAGGATGTACAGGGGAGATGTTTATTTTTTTTCATTGACTTTAGGGCTGCTAAATGACCAGTGGGAAGAAAATGAGCAACTGAAGATTAGGAAGCTGAAATGGCTAAACAAGATCTCCTTGCCTCTGTTGGGCAGGTACCAAGAGTAGCTGTAACTTCCTCACATGCTTCCTGAGTATTTCCTTACACATTGTTTTCATTAAAAAGAAAACCCCCTTCACGTGTCCAGTACTAATGAGGAGCCTGTGACTTGGGCTGACGCTGAAGTATTACTTCCTGCAGCCTTGCCAATCCAAATACATTTCCTAGAACAAGTGGAGTAAAATTCCACTTACACAGCAAAGCAAACAGCATTTTCACACATTCCTGATAGCTTACCGGACTTTTTTCTTTTGCTGCTTTTGATTCTGGATATGTTTTAGAATGGCGTCTGCTTCATAACTATGTCCACAGATTTTGTTTCGAACAGGCCTCTTCATTTCCATCTGCAATCAATAAGGGTTGATTTAAAGGAACTGATAATGCCCATGAAAATATTTCTTATAAGGTTTTATGCAAAACAGCAGGAAGTGTGTTTGCCATTCACACAAGCCATCCCACTCAAATTACAGGGTCAGGTCCTGCATGGCAAACTGCATTCCTACTTAGGTAGGATTTTTTTTCTCCCAAGCAATGTTACACTTCTCTGATAATGCTTGAAATTTATACTGCCTGATTTTTAACAAGTATTGCAGATTTGTAATAAACAGTGAAGAATATGAAATACTATTTCCCAATCGACTACAGCAGCACTGATAACATACCTGCGTAATGGGACAAATAAAGTTCATCTGACTCTGAGTCACAGCGATATCTTCATCAATTTGTTCAATGGCCTCATTATCATTATCTGATTTACGACGAACTATAATAGAAACAAGAAAATTTTCATTTAATATTTAATGTAGATAGCAAATACCTAAAATAAGCAAATAAAATCTAACATTTGCCAAGTGTTATCTCACAGTGATATCAAAGATGCCACAATATCTTTCATACCACCCTGTGAACAAGATGCTACTAAAAATGCCCTACTATAGTCCTTGTTAGAAAATGTGGATTTATAAATGTTAACCACTTATTACCACTTAGCTCTGCGTGTGTGGCTACTTATAGCCAATGCTGGAAAGGAGGGCTTTGCAGGAAAGCAAATTGGCCTGAATATTTGTTTGACTTTTGGTATTCCCTGATCAAATTCACCAAACCTCAGTGATGTACAGATGAGTCCCCAAAACCTACCAAGGGATGAGGTAGGGCTTTGCAGGTTTGTCAGTCCTATCTATAGCAGCAGTTTGTGCTTGAATTTCATAAATGAGTTTGCTAGACAGTATACACTTTAGAAGGAATTTGTACTATTTATCATAATGCATAATTTGTAAAGCGATGCCATTGCATTTTAACAAGACTTCAATTAGTGAAAAACAAAAGCTAAGGTGAGATGGACAACCAAAACGTTACTTAAGTAAACTTGAGGAGGAGGGGCTGAGTCAAATACTGAAATCTCCCAGAAAATACCCAATGGCCCAATGCCAGGGAGGGAGGAGCAGACAAACAAGGAGAAATCCCCCTTGAACTAGAGAAGATGCAGGTCCTCGCCTTAACCAGAAGAAAGCAAGGTGTAAGCAACTCTGCTCATCCAGGGGCAAGCCAATCCAGGGTCCCATGCAGAAGCTAGTTTACCAGAGTCAAAAACTGAGACACAGGAGCAGCTAAGTAGGATGCATATTGCTAAGTTTAACCTTAATAAATAAACACACATGTTATTTTATCTTTATCTAGCACTGCTCTGTTACTGTGAACCTTGGCTTTTAGTTGAATGCATTTGTTTATCTTTAAAACTTATCTGGTAATAACGCAAATGTAACACCTGCCATAACTTCCCATTCCTGTGGGGCAGTTCTCCAACGTGTTTGTAGTGGTGCCCTGGGGCACCTCAAAGTGTCCCAAGCTGAACAGAACATTTTTCTCTTCAGCTGCACAAGTCAGCTGGGGTTCCCTTTGCTGCTATTGCACACTAACAGCCCATCTCTGCATCTTTGCATCCCTGGCATTTAGCCTTCCACATCTGTTAAGGACCAGTGTTTCCTAACTTGGGGTCAGTCCTGCATGCCTGTATCATGCCATCACCTTCCGGATGATAACAGCAGAGTGCTCTTGGAGCAATAAGAAGCTTTCACGCCCAGCCTAGCCTGAGCACGCTGCCATGTGAGCCAGCACATTTCTGCTTGAGGTTCTCTTGGTTCTCTGTTGCAGCCATCACTTGGCCACAACACTTCTGGGTATGCTGGTTTTATTAATTTATTTTTCCTTCCTCCTTAACAGAGCTTGCCCTTCTTTCCATTACAATATACCAAGAGTTTTCAAAGCATTCAGGAATTTTCACTATTTCACTATTTACTCCTGCAAACAGGCAATACTCAATGTGTCAAAACATGGAGGGTATCTCTGTTTCTGCTGATAAGACTGGAAGAGTGCTCACCAAGTGCAGAACTTTCTGAATGATTCTCTGAATGATGTGAGCTAAATCCTAGGCTGGGTTTACCACTCTCTTCTACTGGGTTTGAAGGTGATTTAGATGCCTCAAGTTCAGTGATGAGAATTCCAAGAACAGAGACCATGTAGATAGGATAGATTAATCTTCCTGGATTCAAATAAGTTTCCTGCTGCAAGCTTATCTTAAACACTTCAGGTTCATATGAAACAACTCTGTATTCAGTCTAGCAGTGTGGGACACTGGTTTCAAGAGGTTACTGCAGGACAAATGAATATTTAAACTATTTCCTTTTGATAAGCAGCTAATATTTTTAATAATAAATATGCAAGACAGGGATGATGCAAGTGATACCTCAAACATGTCAATAGCAAATTAGCATAAATCAGATAAACTGCTCATGGATATATTGCTATTGCTTGATGTTCTAGATTATGTGAGGAGAGAGGAAAATAACTTTTTTGAATTACAGTAAATTTTGCAGAGACAAAATTAGGCAAGATACACATGTGTCCTGAACTTGTCAGTAAGCTGCTCTAAATGTAATTTCATTCTGGAACATGTTTCTGTTAAGTTCAAAGGGATTTTTTACAAAATGAAATGTATGACAGTTTGGAGGACTGTTCTACATAAAGAAGTAGAACCACCAGGCCACACATATTTCATCTAAGTCAGGTTAGATTTTTGTAAAATTGAGTTCTCCATGCAAATTCAAACCAGATGCAGAAAACACTAAGTCATTGTTCCTGCAATCCAGATATTGCCTTAAGTAACAGAAGTAGATAGATCTATTTTGGTAGTTGGAGAGATTACATTTTAAGAGCCTTAAGAATTTCTAGTTTGCCATTCCAGCCAATAGAAACCTGTTTTGAGTATTAGTAACACATTTTCCATCTGGCTATCTCAGCAATTATGTTTACAGCTAATTAGTGCCCACTGTTGTAACAAAACTGCATTCTCATAATAGTATCTATTTTTGGTAACACATCATAATGAATTTTGCAACTGCCAACCGTTTTTTACTTATTCAATTTTAATTAAAACCTGGTAGCACTTTATATCTCTATCACTTTCATCTCTTGATAAAAATGTGACTAATGTGCCTACTCAGCTGAGAGAAAGAACTTTTAAGCCAATTATTAAAAACAAGAAAGCCATAGTGCAAAGACATTAAGTACTTTCTTGTGAATTATATTAAGCATGGGTAGCATACATATTAAAAAAGCATGAGAGGACAGATCCTCTCCATTGTCATTGTCACTTCCGTGGCAGACAGACTGCTATCTGCACACCGCTTCCAGTGCCAGCGAACTCCTATACCCAATTCCTGCTCCTCTAACGTGGAGAAGTTTTCCTTAACCTGGCCTTCAGTGAGTACGTGGTACTATGTAAACTTTCCTCCTGCTGCCTCCTCACCTTTCATCCATCAAAAGCTAATCCTGGAAATCAAAGGGTAATGTTAAGCATGGAGGACTGAGCCTTTGTAAGCCTGAGCCACCAGACAGACAAGGTCTTGGCTCCCAAGAGGGTCTATTGTACTGCTGACTCTTTAGAAATACCAGCAACTCAGCTGGGCTGGGAAAAATCCTATCTCAGAGAGCTCCAAGAAAAACATGACTGTTATGAGGGCAAGTCAAATGCCAAGTGCTCCTGCCAGCAGGACAGAGAAAATAATGAAAGGTGGGGGAGGTGAAGGACACTATCACATCCAACAGCTGTATTCTAAGAGTCAGAGGGAGCCTGGGCACTGCTACCACTGGAAGAGGAAAGTCCAAGGGAAAGTCTAAGGGAGGGAATGAGCCCAAACACTGCTTTCCACAAAACACACCATGTGCCCATGAGACCACCATGGGTGGATCAGGAGGCCCATTAGTGCTCCCAGTTTGGATTTGACTTCAGATCTGGAGAAGCAGCCCAGAACAGCTGTCCAGTGTCCTGCCCTGGGGATGGATCACAGCAAATGCTGTAGGAGGAGTGAAAGAAGAGGGGAAGCAGAGAGTAACACCTTCCTGGCAAGTTTTCCCAGTCTCCAGCAATTTGTGGCCAAGGACTTCCTGAGTCAGAGGTAATATTTTTCTATTTAATAAGCCCTGGAGTTTCCATACAATGAATTTGTCTAAACTTGGAGATGGGAATTTTGGGCCTGGACTTTTCAGCTTGATTAGAGACAGTTATCTTTGCTAGAAAGGTTAGCAACAGTATAATTTTCCTTGAAACATACCACAGAGGCTGCAGGTTACAGTTTAATTTGATTTTTAAGAGGGAAAATAAGGTGTGCAAGCTACAGCTGCAGTCAAACAGTTCAGTTCAAAGGCTTGCTGCTTTTGCCAGAGGCATGTGATAGTTTAATTTGCCAACCAAGCCAGACCAGGCTTTGCATTAAAGTACATTACAATTTGATTACTTGCTGGTGTTGCAATACACACGTTGATCTAAGGAAGGTGGCCTCTAATATGTTGCTCCAGATTGCAATTGCAAATGTACCTGCTCCTGCCCAGGTCGAGCAATTTGCTGGTAATTTACTGCCAAGTCCCTTGTATGTGCTCTGTTTTACACATACCTGTGTGAGAAGTACACAGGGGCTCACTGGGTCAGTCCAAAACAAAATTACAATCTTATAAGGCATTCTGATTTTCCATGAGAATGAAGAAGAAAGTAGATGACCAAATTAGCAAATTGTTTCCTTTACATAATGAATGGGGAAGACAAGGAAAGTATCCTCTAAAAACTCCTTTAATGCCATCAAATCACAGCACTTGCATATTTTGCCGTATTTATGCCACTAAGCCTTTTAAAGTACACTATTCCAAATAGAAACACTGTTCCCATTTTTATCCTTTCACTACAGGGTGATGCTACTACAGTACGAGCAAAGCAAGACAAAAACTGGAATAAGTTCTGAGGAAAAAATACACCAGATATAAGCTACCAAACTGCAAATACATGTAAGGAACATTTCTACTACTTAAGTTTTCTCCTGCTCTTCAGAAGAAAAATGGCTGTGCAAACAAAAGCTAATACAGCACACCGTTTCATACAGTTGCAGAAAGGCAACTCCCATGCTTTGAGAGCATCATTTCATGTATCAGAGGGTAGAAGAATATCATACACATTTGAAAAATTAAAAAATTCACTCCAGACACATGAAAGAAAAAGTTGCAAAAGATGTAGCCAGAAAAAAAAAAGCCTACCATTTCATTAGAAGATGAACCACTTTCCATTACTAACATTGTGGTCAGAATCTGGAATGTCACTGATGCAATGCTAACCATCAAATGACATGAGCATGTAGGGCTTGCCTACACAGGGAAGTTGTTGCACAATAAGTGAGGGTGTGAATGCAGAATGCATTAGCTCCTTGGCTTCAACTGCCTGTGTGGACTAGGAGTGCCTTTTGGTTGTGTAGCCTAATCCACTTCCACAGTGAATATGAGAAAGGCAGTGTTGATGCTGGACATGAAGAGCAACAGCAATTGGAAGAGCAACAGCATCTGCTAATGCATGAGTCCTTTTGTAAACGCATGGTACCATTTTGTAAATTTAATTCATATTTTCTCAGAACAATCCATGCCAAGTGTTCTTTACACATTCAATTACAAGGAGAAACCAAGTCTATGACATCTCCAAACAAGAAGTACCATCGGGTATCTTGTAACCTCTATCACTGGAGGCTGCTTTGCTCACTTCACTAAGTCATTTGTGCATTCTTGTAGTCATTTGCTTCTGAAAAGCTGGGCTGGTGACAGATTTTCAGGTGAAACAAGCTTCTGCCAGAAAGCATTCCTGGATGGAACTGTTGCAGGGTAACAGAGTAATAGAAGAATTCTTAACTACTTCAGAAAATTAACTTGCTTCATTTAGAAATTTATAACAATGAGTAAATTACAGTTCAGTGTGCAGCAAAGCACTATATATACCCACATAACTTATTGGATATATTTATAAGAGATATAAAAAGAGAAGTTGTATTCCTCTCCCAAGCTTTTTAATAGAATTTCTTCTGTATTTTACATAGAAATTTGCCACTCCAGTTATTCCAAATACTGCAACTTTGCACTGCCTGAAATGCCCCTGCTGAACTGGCCTCTGGGATGGAGAAGGCCCAGCTGTCTGCATATCACTGTCATTGCTCCAGCTCCAGATGACCATCTTGGAGCTGATCCCAGCTGCAGTTATAGCCATGGGCACTGGCTGGCACATGCTAGAGCTGCATCTTCTGCTCTGCCCCTGCCTTTGGCCACTAGATCCCAAACCCAAACAACGTCCTCAGAAGAGGAATTAACTTTTGAAAGAGGATCTTACAGATCTGCATTTGCTTAATGGCAAAACTGCAAGTTTTCCACGTAGGTTAAGGTAGTGACATATTTGTATGTGTAGTAAGTCATTCTGCATGAACCGTGCTGTGCACGCTGAGCTGACCTCCACTATAATAATCCTCCCTAAGCTGTTCCCTCAAAGAAATATAAATGTTGCTAATCCAAATTTATACAGCATCATCCAAAACAATGTCACGGGGGGCTTGTGCAGCTAAACATAACACTCTCCTCAGTTCAGAACAGCCGAACAGTTATTTTTCTCAACCTGTCCTGCTACGTAAGATTAGGCTTCTTGAATAGCAGTCAGTAGAAAAAAATCTAATGCTAAAGCCCTGAGCTATAAATACTCATGGATTATAACTGCAGTAGCCTAGTGGCTTCTTATGGTAATTAGCAGTTAATTTTAAATTGGATCGATATTTATTTTAAATCCCTTTCTGCAGATTCTCATTTGCCAGGAGTATAACTGCCAGAGTGCATCTTCATTAATGCTCTGTGCATGACAAAATCATTAGCATTCTACAGGTGTTGTGTATAGAGCAGCACAAACATTTTGGACGTCACCTTGATATTTGTGTGCTGTACAAATAAGAGATGGGCTGGAAACAACTCTGCTTTATGGCTAATGCACTGAGAAGACTGTGAGAGGCTTAACTTCACCTCAAACGTGAGGTAAAATCTTTTAAACTCTCAAAGTATCTGTCTACACTCTCCTCTCCAGACCAGTTTTAACAGGGTACTGAAGTGGGACAGAGAACACCCCGGGCACAGATGCATGCAGCAGCAGGATCAGGAATGGGGCAGGAGGACAGGCAGAGCAAGGGAAGCTCATGCTGAATTGACAGGACAGTAGCTTTTGCAGTGTCAGTATATGCTTCATAATACAGATGACGAGCACATAGCTACATCACATGGCTTTCTGCGCAGTCTTCATCTTTCTAGCAAAGCAGTTAATGTTATGCTCACTATTTCAGTCTTACAGTTATTAGCAGGATGCAGTAACATTATAGCTGTCCCCTTAAGAACTATTAACTTCCCTTGCACTCTTTGGCTGGCACATCAACTCTTGAAGAAAAAACATACAAGCCCTTACAGAAGCACACACAGTCCCTACACAGATGCTGAAAAAGCTCAAGATTTTATAAATCAAAATAAACAGCTTAATGTAAACAAAACAACCAAACTGTACAAACAAGGGAAGGAAAACAAAACTGAATACACCAGAGCTATACTAAGGAATCACCATTTCAAAACAACGATGATAAGGCAAAGACTGTTTTTCTCAACGTTCCTTTTGCAACAGAAATCGAGCAAAGCCCTGCTACCAGCAGCACAGGGCTTGGACTAGGAGATCTCTAAAGTTCCCTTGAAACCAAACCATTCTATACTATTTACTTGATTCCACGCTTTTATTTGCTGATAGCAGCATTCATTGAGATCGGGACTTATCTTGATATGGCTGCATGTCAAGGCTAGAACAAGTCACACAATTTCTGAAACTGTTAGATTATAAGCTGAAAAGCACCTTTACTAAAAAACATAAAGGATAACAGTAGAAAATGCTAGTCACAGACAAATGACACAATTAAGTCCTCCCCATGACAAAACACACTCAAACTAACTGAAAACCCTCTGCATCTAGAGGCATCCTGAGAGTCCCTTCATTTCAAAGCTGACGTATGACATCCCATTTCACAGAAAGGAAAACATAAAGTATTAAAAGGGCTGTTCAGAGGTCACATACTTGAATAATAAATAATTCTAGCCAGGGAGTAAAGGGCAATCCGGAAACCTGCAGCAAGTTGCATGTCCATTTTGTAAACATAGGAAATGATGGCTTCAGAACTTTCAGCTGCTTGAGGTGCCATCCACCCATGTATGACAAACCAACCAGGGAAGAGTCACCATGTTAGTGACACCCACAGGTATGTGGAGAGGGCAGTCATTTAGCAGTGAGCAGAGTTCCTTGGGAAGTGACAGTCTTTGCAATCACATTCCTGGGTTACTACATTTGGCCTCTGGCTTGTACAGCGCAGAGCTTGAAACCAGGAGCTCCATTATCACTGACAATGCTGATCTGGAATTTCAGGAATGGGTTGTAGTGGGTCCCGGGAAGCAAACATCATTTATGAAGGGAAGAAGCACTCTATGGCTTTGCCAGCAGAGAATGTTGCTCTGAGATGTTGCAAGAGCACGCAAGCAGTGTGGGAAAAATGCAAACAGAGCCAGTGCAGTGGGAACTACAAACAGCACCACATTATTTACCACGGGGGATAGGAAAATGTATGGAATTCCACACTCACTGCCTGAAAATATTCTTCAGCAAATTGGTAAACAATTCAACTGTGAGCAGCTAAAGGGTAACACGGGAGCAAGAGGCAGTAAATATGTTTCTTGCCAGAACAAATCATGCTAAACTGATCTAACCTGCATCTCTGATAGATTAACTGTCCCTACAGGATAGGAGAAGTCACCTAACAGATACATGCTGGTTTTAAATGCAGCTTTTGATGTCTGCAGATGACATTCTCCCAAGCAAACTGAAGAAATAGTATAGATCTTCACCCAGATCCAAGAAACAACACAATAATTAAGCTTTCTTCTGCTTACAGTTTCTTTTTTTCTGTAACAGATCCCTGGTGTAACAATCACTACATCAATGCCTAAAAACCATAATAGAAATCAAACAAGACTGTACAAGACACCATAAACATTCATGAAAAGACTATTTCTGGCATTACAGAGCTACAGTCTAAACAATCAGGACAGACAAGGAAAATATCTTACTGGCACTGCCACAGATGGGAAACTGAGGCAGAAAAAGATTAAGAGCCTGATTTTCAAATGAGCTCAGCATATTTGTTGCTGAGCCTGCTTCAAATTCTCACCATAATCAACATCATGGAAATAACTAGATATTTAGCTCCTTTGAAAATCAAACTGCAGTATGAAAATTTGGCCCAGAGGTCTTTTGAAAATCTACATCAAGAGGCTCACCCAAGGTCACCCAGGAAGTCAGTGGCAGGGCTGGGAACTGAACTGCCATCTTCTGACTCCCACTCTAGTGCATAACTAATGTCCCTCTGTGTGCTCTTTTAATTAGCTTTAGGGAGATCTCAAACCGGCTTTTGAAATTAAAGAAAAGAAAACCCTTGCAAGTGTGTTCAGTTTCCTTTCACAAGTATCTGGACAATGGGCTACCAGTGACTCACAACCAGTAGGGATTTCTAACTTTAACCAGCTCCTGTTTTCCTTTGAAAAGATAAATGGTTAGCTGTTTACTTTTCATACAAAATGGAATTCATTGGAGAACTGTTAATTTTTAATCTAATAATATTTTTCTCGGCTTGCACTATGCCTCTGACCCATACAAATATTTTTCCAGTGACAAATGAGGATAGAAAAAGGAAGCCTGCAGAGTGCAAAGGCTCCTAAGGATTAGTAGACAACCTCTGGGGCAAGGAGTGGAGTCTTATGCTATTGCTTATGATTACTACATTTTTCCCTAGGTAGAGAGAGTTGTTTGAAGTGGTTTCCTTGCTAATGCAGTGGCAGAGCAAATTATTTACTTTGCATGTATATGTGGTTGCTTCAGACCCTCTCCTGCTGTTCCTGTGGAACACCTAAGATGCACTGGTTTCAGCAGTCAACTGCTTCTCTCTGGAAAATCCAAATTCACCTTATTTTCCCTGCCTTTGACAGCATCCAGGTGTCTAGGCATTTTCACTGACATGTCTTTGTCAGAGAATGGTTACAGCCATCTCAAGAACAACAGAGCATAAAAAATTAAAACAAAGGAGGAAAACAAGCCAAAGTAGGTGTCTGTAGCAGCTTCTTTTACCCAACACACTTTGCTAAAACTGAGAAGTGGCATTATTTGTCAAAGGCAGAATAATAGTTTAGCATTTCTATTCACATTTTTGTCACAAAAAGATTTAGCCTACTTTCCCTTAAAAGGCTATGCAGGGTGGTATGTCGGCAGAGTTCTTCAAAAGGAGGAGCAGGTCATTTCCTCAGCTCTCTGTCCCTGATCACAGCCTGTGATCAGGGGACACTTCTGAATTCTCTTTTTGTTCTACACTCAGAATGTCACTGATAAAAGCAGATGAGGATTTTGCTTAGTTTTCCTCACACAGAAAGCTACTTGGTGGATAGAAAAAGAAGACGTTCCACATTTCTTCATTGTTTTCTCTGTTACAGCTATCTCATGGTTGGGGCTGGACTGGCCATTGAAACATGCTGCAAAGCTGCCCAAGTTTAAAAACAACTTTATCTAGAAAAGCCAAGAAACATTTTACTAAAGACAAAACGTAGCATGTATGTGAAGCAATCAGATGGTGAAGTGAGAGATGGTGTACAAGCAGCATGTTTGTTTCTACAGATTGGCTGGGCCTACATTTTCTGTTTACAGAGAATTTTTAGTTTCTTTCTAACCAGCAAAAAAATATTATTAATTTTCCATTAGTACTGTTTCAGGGACTTCAACAATTGAAGCCATGGGGGCTGACAGAAGGCAAATTACAGGGCTGCCTTCCTTCTAGACAGTATTTGTCATATAAGGGATGGCACAACATAAATCAAAAGGACACTTAGGGAACAGTTGAGGGACAGTGCTGCCCAGGCAAAGGGGATGCGCAACTGGGTGCAGTCGCAAGGACCTTATGGGTAAAGCATTCCCAGAGCCTGCACCTTCAGGAGTCCTATCCGCCAGGTTCATTTCTTCCCATCTTATCTCTTTCTCATCTAGCTTCACAACCCTGCTTTTCTTGTATACCTTTCTTACTGTCTTGTTCCACTTATCTTGGATGGCAAGCATTCTGGGGCAGGGAATGCATCTTCTTTTAGTAAAGAGGCAGTCCTTTTATGACACTATATGCATAATTAATAGTAATTAATTCAGTACATAAAGTAAGCCTTCTCAAGTAAGCATTAAAAATCGTTTGTCTAGAAGAGGGGATCTCTTCAGTTAATGGAAATCCTTACTGAAAATCTTGGGGGTAACCTAAAAGTGTATGCTTACAACAAACCACAGCCGCTGTTGAACACATGGGTTGCACATGTTCTGGAATGCTGATTGAGCAGGCTTATGTGGGATCACCCAACACCTTTGCAAGCTGATGAATCTGAATAATTAAGCTCTCCCTCATTACAGGACTCTAAAGCACATTAATCAGGTCTCCACAGGAGTAAAGTTCATTCCAGTGACAAGAATAAATCTCTGACTAATTGGCTGTTTTGATTAGTTGGATTTGGTAAACAGAGGATGCATTTGAGATATTATTAATGACCACATACAATACGCTGCCATATGAGTTATGCATTCTGCTGTCTGCATACTGAGCCAGCAATAGAACTTACAATTAACTTACAATCTACATTATTTAACTCTCTTTTAATTTTTGACAAGTGTGAATGTCTAAAGACCTTATGAGATACTGTCACCTCTTCCAGTGAAATCACAAATGGACTGGTTGCTTGGTTTCTTTTTTTTTAATTTGGAAATTTGACTCTATGTTCTGACCCTCACCATGAAATGAGCTCCACAAGGGCAGTATCAGCAGTTCTCATAAATTGTGCTGAACAGTCATCTTGTCCCTATGCTCACTGAGGAAATCCCTCTTTACGCATGCTGTTGTCATGGCTAACGCCTTGAGAAGAATTTTGGCTAGCCTGTAGACCACACAAAATTTAGAATTTAAGTAACACCTGGAAAAAGCATATTCTTGCAAGAAAAAGGAACAGAAATCAGGCAGCATTACCATACTAAATAACTGGTATAAATCAGTAACATTAGCAGCACTTCATTGCACCCTTGCTTTAATCCTGAAAACTCATCCGGCACAGATAGCCACAGGCATATTTGCTAATATGCATCATTGTAAAGAGCTTGGATGCTTGAGCACTTAAAGTGGGTAGAGCATTATAATATCATAAAAATGAGCTTATAACTGAAATCTTCGTGAGCAGCACAGCATCACTCATTTCCTTCCAAAATGAATTAAATGTATCAAGATAATAGATGGCTCTAATGCTTTATGTAAGAATTTTTGAGACCAAGCACTTAACCAAGCAAGAGCAATTTATACTCAAATATGATATGAAATTATGACAACTCCTTTATCAGAGGCCAACATCAAACTTAATCCATTGAGCAATACTTGTGATTAGTATGCAAACAGATGGGTGGAAATGTAGAGAGTTAATAACACTTGAGAAATCAGAAAGCCTTATAATCAAAACATTATTTTACAAATTGATTTAAATACAGAAGAGGAATAAGTTTCGGCAGGTCTTCCATTTCAGACATTCAGACATTACATTTCCCTTTGAAACTTCAAAAAAAAGAAGAAGCAAAAGAAGACAACAGACATGTCAATGGGTGGGTGGGCCTTCTTCTGAAATTAATGATACTTTTCATTCAGTTTTATGAAATTCTTGCTTCAAGCATGCCTGTAATTTTTATTTATGGAGTGGCATCCCAGTCTGCTGTGCAGTAGTTTACAAGGATTTAGTGGTTTTCTGACAGTATGAATCTCTCACATTTTTCTCTCTAATAAAGACAATTCCTATATGTTATTTTTTCACAATATTTTTATCAGTGAGTGACTTCAACCACTCATGCAGCTTGGACTACTATCTACAGTCTTTCCTTTTCTAATATCCCTTTATTCATCTGCTCCTGTATCTCAAGCCATCTTTCTCCCATCTCATTTCACATACCTCAGCACTCAGATCAATGCAGAAAGGGAAGAAATATAATTTTTAGTCCAGCTTTTACTGTTTAGGCAGATTTGCACAAGTCTGCAAAATGCAGAGTAAGAAAGCAAAAAATATTTAAACTCTTTAGAATTCCAGCACAAACCAGGGAAAATACTTTGTATGCCTGATTTAGAAGAAGGCAACCAGTGATATCAGCAGGCTACTCTGGAGCCTAGTGATGCTAATAACACAGGGATGCCTTTCCAATGATGGCCATGTACTTCCAAGAAAATACCATTGTGCTCCTTAGAACTGCGAGTCTAGTGAGTGAATGCTGGTTTCACACAACCAGATAGAGAGTACCTCTTACATTTCCTCTCATACTCCTGTATTTCTCCCTTTCTCTTTAGTCATCCCTACATTATTTTTGTCTTTGATAATCAATTTTTCCATGGGCACAGTAGCCTGAGCTGGGCTTAAAATTGTGTTATCAGAATTTACACTTCCCAGTTTAACAAACTACTTAAGCCCTTGCTGGCATCACAGCACACACACTTTGACAAAGTCAACATCTCTGGTTTTAAATTTTTTTCTCAACTGATGATAAAATGGAAAAAGGGAGATAAAGACACAAGATACTATTCAACAAACAACTATTTAATATAAATTAATTAGATTTATTAGATTAAGAGTGTAAATAGGAAAGTATCTGTAAAAATAGAAAACCCTCAGAAGAAAGAAAAAATGCATTAAAATTTGTCTAACAAATCTGGCAAACTGATTTTTAGGCACCCGAGCAAAAATGTCCTGATCCTTGAGGACATTACACCTAATTCCTTTCATTTGGGCCTCAGTCTTTCTAAGAAATCAGGACACCTACTCACTTGTCTAAACACTGTGTTAGTTTATGACAGTAAATGTTATAACAGTGAACTGGCATCTCCTCTAAGAAGCAGTGCTGTTAGTTACTTCATGCATTGAATGAAACCTTATGTTAAAACTGGCCTTCAGAATAGAACATTAGGTAACTACAAGCTCAAAAAGTATTTATCCATACATTATTTTCCTACCTTCACACAAAATGTTACAACAAAAGTTTACACAGGAGGAACATGAAGTCTGCTACTGAAAGACCTCTAATTTTTCAGAAGTACACATTTTCTCAAGTACAAAACAAAACCCTTTGTGCCTGTTTTTTTGGGGCAAGAAATAAACATTGACTATAAAATAGCAGTATTTTCTAAAGACATAATGAAGTCATACATGTCATTAAATATTAGTCAATCTGCTTGAAATCCTCTAAGGCAAATACATTCAAGGTTACCACGATCAGTTCTGCTCTTCTACTGATTATATGACTTTATCTCCTCTGAGAAATGTAGATTTGACCTTCAAATTCTGCAAGTAACTAAGAACTTCAAATTAAGCATATATAGCTAGCTTTTAATACCAAGAACTCTTTTCCAACTTTTCAGTAAAATAGCTGGGTGGAATGAAACAGGCTTCTAATCCTGCTTTTGTGTTCTCCCAACAGCAATTTTCAGTTTTTTAAGTGGCATTCAGAACACCTTGCCTTAGTGTATAACCATCTTCCTGAGCTAGAAATATACGATACTGTAAATAACAATGTTGGGAACTGGTTTTAGGCCTGTGGCTATGGATCTCTGAAACAGCTTGGGAAAGCAAAAAGCAGACCGTGAGAACATGGATGGCAGAGACTTTGTAGAAATCAACAAGGAACCTTCTGGCCTTGGCGAGTCCCGGTAAACATCTTTGGAGGAAAACAATCCCGAGGAGGTGAAGGAAAACAACCTTGAGGAGGCGCCACTGTAGGCGCTGAAGACAAAAATAAGATGCAGCTGTGGGTAGGAGGTATGGGGAGATGTGCTTATTATCACTGACCAATGAAGGTGATGGGAAAGAGCTAGTTCATAGACACTGACCAATGGATAAGCATAGTTAATGTAAACTGTAACACTCTATATAAGTGAGCTATTTGGGCTAATAAACGGAAGCTTCTTTATCACTCATATTGTGTGGCTTGTGGTTTCCCTCACCGGCTGGGCCCGCGCAGGACTTTACAAACAACTATGTAAATAAAAAATCCAGATTTATATAGTTCAATTTTCAAAACGAATACACACAAAAAAAAGGATGAAATATGGCAGATGCAAAGCAAATGGGAATGTGTAAACTGTACACAACTAGATATAGAGTCCTGTTTTCACCAAATAATTGTAAACACACTTCTTGTTAGCAAGAAAGGCTTTTGGTTGAATAGTGGACTTCAACACTCAGGGAATTCTGCCTCCAACTCCTAATCCTGCTATAGAATGCTTTTCTTTTACTCAAAATCAGTTTCTCTGAGGTATTTTTTCCCCCAAGTAAAAATGGGAGCATAAAAATTCCCTTTCTCACACGATTGATCTGTTGGAAAGATGAATTGGGTATGGATGTGCAAAGAACTTAAAAGCAGGAAGATTAGTTGTCCTTGGCTACAAAAAGAGATATAGAGTATGTTTTAAAAATCAGATTTTCAATAGTTTACCAATTCTAGTGTTAGGGTTCAAGATCATTCCCAAAGTTCAAGAGAAAACAGCAAAGCAAGTTAAATATTCCTGCCAAATTTCTAAAAGCACAGTTAAAAAAGTTTTAACTCCTTCCTAGCTTTGAAATGCTTTTGTTCATAAAAAAAATTAGCATCACTTGCTCTTAATTATTTTGTCTCAGAGGACCTGCTCCCTGCATCCTGCCAGATGTTTCTGATAGAGTTCAGACAGGACACAGAGGAATCTTTCTCTGCCATTTCTCGGAAGCCCTGCTAGAAGATGACAATGGGAATTAGAACTTGATTTAAAGAAGTCTCGTCGTCTGTACAGCTCCCTGATTAGTTCTTTTGTCTAGTTCCCACCATAAATTAGATCAGAGAATTATGCTCTGGGATGGGCAGTGGGAGAATGGAAGGGGGGAAAGTTCACTATGTATTTTACCTGGCAACTACTGGAAGAAGGATTTTAAACAGGACTAATAGTGAATTAGCTTACCCTGCTCATTGTGAAAGGTCACTTTTCTACAATTCCATGAAATGCAAAGGCCCTGCAAAACTCTCTGCTCCTCTAAATTCTCTGACCCTCCAAAATTCTTCAAGAAACATCTGACTTTGTAAGGATTCTTGGACCTCCTGCAGACCAGAACAATTTTCAAGAATGACACTTCATCTGAATTAATTAAACCTCACACTATCAGTGTAAATTAACAACTGTCTTTCTTCCCAAATTGTGTTTTGAAGATTACATACCTTTAATCCTTTGCATTACTTCCCAGAATGCAGGGGCTCTCACAGAATGTGACCCTCCTCACAGAAGCTATGGACGGAATATTGGCAATTTTCAGCATAACTAATGCTGTTTAAATGCAAGGGTTCACACAGAAATTTCCTGAGCCAGATGCTTGACTCTGGCTGATATTTGTGTTTTGATATCAAACCAAGCAAATGTGGTACAAGTCTGTTCTAAAATGAAATGAGACCAAGACACACTCTAAGAATTTTAAAGATTAGCAAAATTTCACTGTAAACAATGATTTCAGGAATCTCCAGTATCAGAGACTTGGGACTAGTAGGGACACTGCCATGTCATGGATTTGGCACTTGGCAAAAAGGCATGTTAAAAACTTGGTAAAAGAGAATAATTTTGCATTTATCTTACTAAATTATCATTACTTATGAAGTTAAAATTTCTAAGGATTTTCTCACAAACAGCAGCTGAAGTTTAGAAGGGTCTCCTTCGAAGATTACTAAAGAAATTATATTTCAGTAGGACTAGGAAAGATGTATTTACATACTGAAAGCTAGAGGAGAGTTAGCAGTAGAATCAGTGATCCCTCCTACGGATCTCTGCTGGAACCAATTTTATTCAACATTTTCACTAATCACCCTGAGAAATGAGAAGAATGTGAAATCTCCAAGTGTGAGTATGCTATTAAACTCTTTCAGGTTGTCAAATGATAAAAAGAAACTACATTAAGACTTTTCAGAAGAGGTCAAAAATGTGACAGAAGAGCTTCAATGTAGACGAATGTAAGGTGATTAATATATCGAAAAGTAAATAAACCACAGTGCTGAACACAAGACTTTGTAGCTATAAATCAGGAAATAGACCTTGGGGTTGCCACTACCAGTCATGAAGCAGCTCAATGCACAGTACAGCTCATGGAAGATCAGAAGCTGATGGGCATCACCAAGAATGGCACTAATAAGCTAACACCAATGCCTTCCCAATGCCCTCCCATAAACGTGCACCCACCCTAAAAGGTACTACGTGCAGTTCTGGTTTTTGCAACTGAAGGATGAAGTTACAAAAGGTACAGAAAAAGGCAACCAGAATGATCCACGAGAAGGAAAAACTGCTTTGATGTGGAGAGACTAAAAATGCTGAAAGCCCAGTATCTATGAGTGTAGCCCAGTGTCTACGAGTGAATATAAACAGGAAACTAGGGATAGCAGAAGGAGGGAAGGAGAAGGGACACAGATTTGGGTAACAGGTAAGGAAAGTGGAAGGAAAGCACAAGGCAGATGAATTTGGCAAGAATTAAGATGGTAAGATGAAAAATATAGTTGCAGTTAGGTTGAAGGAGAAGAGGTTGGAGTGACAGGCACAAGCAGGGGCTGTGCGGAAGAATGACAGGAAAATCTGGAAAAGGGACAAATATCCAAGGTTGCAATAGACAGTTTCTACAAATAATTTTTTAACTTGAGTATGAAATTAAACCTGAAATTCCAGAATCTCAACACTGAGAAAAACTGTTAGTAGTGGCTAGGCAGAAAAGAGAACCACTAAGTTGCTTCTACTGGTATTTCTTTGCCTTAGTAAGAGGGAACACATATACCCAAATGTACCAAGTCATAAGGTCTCAACAGGATCTTATCTTTTCAATCATTTTGTATCACTCCATGTGAATTAAACTGCCCACAGTAACAAATTGTAAAGGAATTTCTGTGACATTTCTTGATTCCCTTTACAGCAGGTCTGAGAGTACCAAAAAAACAAATAAAAAACAATGACAGCTTCATTTTTTCCGAAGTTTAAGTACTAAAAACTTAATCTTGAAAGTTTTGTAAGTTTTGCTGTGTTCTGGAATGACAATACATGTGAAGTGGGGTAGGGGCTGGCAGAAGGTTGGTAGGTGGAAAGGGAGGGAGGAGTAAGGCATAACAATGAGACATATTTCTGAAGTTTTATAAGGCTATTTCTGTGACATTTCAATGAATCATTTTCTAACATCAATAAAACTTACAAAATAGTCAAGCCTGTTTATAAGCTGTTGCAATAATGGATAATAAACTAACAAGGGTTTCCTTACATCCCTAGGAGGGAGTTGTCCAACTCCACATATGCTACTCGGTATAGTGTCTTCATGGAAACACAATAGCTTTTGTTCCCTTTTAAAAAATTAAGACCGAAAAACCTCCCCATTTCTTTTTGAAAGTATCTCCTTTTTGCAATTCAAATGCTAGTGCCATTAGTGGTAAACACTCCTTAACCCCAGTAGAAAAGTGGGAAGCTCTCTATAACCCTGATAAGATCAGTTTTACAAAGGAGTGTGTCTAAACACTGCTTACACGAAAGATTTCAGTTTACAGGAAAGAAAGGGAAATCCCCACTGAAGAAATTGCACAAGATGCAGCAATTACAAGGTATAACGTTATGACATAAGGATATTTTTTTATAAACTCACAGCAGCCACCTTACACAGACTGATATTTTTAGCTTTGGTATGAAGAGAAATAGGCATGGAAAAGGAGAAGGAACACTTGTAAATATAAAATACAAAACACCAGGCACAACGTTACAGAAGTGATTATGAGCAGAAGAGAAAACAGATTTATTCTGACAAAAACTGTGACTAATCTAGTTCTATGAGCAGCCTACATACTCCTTAATAACAAATATTCTCAAACACTTCTACATATGCAGCTGAAAATTTTACTGAAACCAAAATTTTAAAAAGCGAGGAAATTAAGAATACTGAGGCATGTAGACTTTTTTGTGGCTTCTGTACACATTTAAAATTCATCCTTTTGACCTTGAGTATAAGTAAATAAAAGTCTTCATTCAAGATATAATCAAACTAAAAATCTTCTAAGTTGCTTAGCCACATCCAAATATAATTCCATTCATACTTACAACTATCTATAGTTTTGCCATGAATAATAAAATATTTCCTAATAGCAAATGACATTGAATACTTAAACCTTGAAGTGCTGGAATTGTGCAACATTCCTTGGAAATATCTTGCTAGAATACTCCTTGACACCACTTGCATTTTGTCCTTCATCTTAAAAACACACAATTAAAAAAGAATTCATATAAATCTTCTTTTAGTCATAAGTGCCCCTGTTTGTTCACTTAGAAAGGCATTACCCACCTTGCGCAGCCAAGATAAGCTCCTTTCTGTATATATTTCTTTTGAAATTATGATTCATTACCCTGCCCATCTTTGTGTTTTGTATTGTAATTTTGCAAGTCTTGGCAACCAAAGAAGAGAGTAGGAAATACTACATTATCTCAAGAATGTTCGTTAATGGGATAACTGTCTAAAGTATTTCATTTCTTTGTTAACAGTATTTCTACATAAGACAAAAGTCTACGGCAGAAATCTGTTGCTACGAAAAGAACTACAAAGTCATTTAACTGCTGCCTCTTCCTGTGATTTAAATGACTACTCATCTGAAAATCAGTGATGTAAAACATCAAATAAATCTTCATAATAGCTGCACTGTATTCAATACATGAGAGTCCTCCAGTCTTCTCATTCCCCTCCAAGTATTTCACAATCATTCTGAACAGATGAATGGGAAGGGCTATCTCCCTCTGACAAGGCTATCATCTCCTCCGAGGAGAGCTTAAGATCTGTTTAATAGTTTTGATGTTCAAAATACCTTAGAAATAGCTTAATGCAGCAGTCATTTCACAACCATCCGCTCAGATTTTTACTTTATGTCTTTTTCATATTAAAGCATGCACATAAGCTTCTTTTATTTAAGTCAACAATTTAACGTCAGCCTTCTTTTCTGCCTTATTTTGCCTTATTCTACTTACTTTAGGCATATTTTACACTTACTTGCCTTTTCAGGAAGAAAAAAAAATTCTCTTCCTGTAATGCATCTTTTTAGTCTCCTTTTCTGCACTGAGGTTTTATTAAAAATAAAGCACAACATTAGACTACTTTAACAGAATGAAAAAGGAACTCACTCATTCCACCATTTCACTTGCTCTAAATTTGGAAGATTAGTACTTGTCCACAAATTCTCAAAAAGCTTAAGAATCCCTACCATAAATTTATGGTTTTGCTCTTAAAAACCCAATACATTTAAAGCTAAATTTATTTTAAAATTTGTTTTGCACAATTTGATTTGGTTTACTTGCATCTTCTGAAGGATCACAGTGGAGCACATCAACAGTTGCACATCCACTTCTAAAAAATATTATAAAGACATCACTCTTTCCTGAAAATAAGCTGTCAGGTGCATTACAAAACAGCTCTTTAATCAAACAGTTTCATACTTTAAAAAAAAACAACCCATAAGGTCTGTGTTATTGACAGCACAAGATAACTGCAGAGCAATAAATAGATCAGTCTTTAACACTTCACTCTATTACCATGACTCAGTGTGTGGTTCAATGTCTCATTCACTAGAGCCATCAAAACCAGAATTACAGAAAGACCCATTTCCTCTTTGGCTTTTCCATGGCATCAAGCAGTATTCCTGACCTGCATCGACTGGTGAGGTGACCTTCAGAAAATAATTTTCCTCTTCAGTGTCTGAATTTTCTCACTAGAAATGCTGCTGTTGGTAAACAGGCAGTGATTAAAAGCGAAGTACAAACACAGCAGTAATTAAGCAAAAACAGTTATCTTGAACTGACAGTGCATAGATTTGTCAAGTCTATGCACACACACACTCTGGTCTTGACACATTGCTACCTATGCTAATGACTACTTTTATCATCAATACATTAATACCACAGAATCACAAAAATGTAGGGGTCTGAAGGGAGCTTGAGTGATCACCCAGTCCAATCCTCCTGCCAAAGCAGGTTCACCTACAGCAGGCTGGACAGGAATCAAACATCTATACAGGCATTTTCTCCATGGAAGCTGACAAAGATTGAGGAAATTCAAGATCAGGTAAAGAAAGATGCTAAAAGCAATGAATTTCTGCAAGTTCATTCATCATCTGCTGTGTGCTCTCTGTGTGTCTGCTAAAAGGGTATTAATTTTATTATAATTTCTCCAGTTTCTGGCCTTATAAAGAAAATCCAAAATACATTTGTACATTGAAAATTTAAAAAAATACAAACTGCAGCAGTGAAAGAAAATAACCAAGTAATGGGTTTTATTGCTGGTCCCCATCAGTGCCTGTAGTCTGCAAGTGATAACAGTGTTGGGCAAAGGAGCAAGAGAGAACAGAAGAGCAGCATTTGTCCTGCTGCAACTTGGGGAAAGTTCAACAGATGCCCTCCTAGAAAAGATGATCTTTCTGCCTTAAAGCATGTTCTGTATTGCTAATACTTTCTGTACAGTAACATGACAAAATTGCTCCTAGAGAAAGGGACTGCTGGAGAGCTAAGCACGTCAAGGAGAGCTCATATTACAACAGACTGAGACAGGATGTGAAACCTTACTTCCAAGTACTTATGAAATAGTCTGCTTAATGAAACTTCTGCTGAAAATGAATAACACGTGATTACATTTTCCTTCTCTATTTTAATATAAACTCTTCAATCTAATGCATTGATGTCCATTGAGAAATTACTTCAGTGACCTTTACTGTTCTAGAACTTCTTACAGGATATTTTTGCCTCATTAATTTAGATTTGGGCCTTCCATCCACCTTGTCTGCAAAATATTACCTCAAAATAGGACTCAATGTATACAATACAAATTACTTACAAAACCCTTTCCTATCTTCCCTTCTTCCTCCAAAAGTTACAACAGTAAAAGTTTAAAATAAAAATCAGTGGAGATGGTCAACATTTCTCCCAAGAAATGCGCCAAAGCTGACATCAGTCTTGTTGCAAAAGAATAGTTAGCACTCAGCAGACCTGGGTATTATCATATGTATCATATGTAATCTTTAGAATTTCACATTATAGAAATTAGGAATAGTCCTAATTGTCTCTGTTTGTTCTGCATCTATACTACAATCCATTCTGAGCAGGGATTATTTCTTATTACGCCTATGTGTAGCACCCAGTCTGATAGGATACACGCCTTAATTGAGATGAACAGAATCGATTCCTGTCAAAATCATGAATGCATACAGAAAATTAATATGGGAACAGATTGGTGGGTGGGGAGGAACTTGAAAATAGATGCAATAGGAATAACAAAGCAATCACTGATGAAAATTCTCCAAACAACACTGAAGATTTGCCTAATAACTATTCAGACTGCAGAATACAGGTAGGTGGCCTTAGTTTCTACAAAGTGGAAATATAAATATACACCTGAACAGTGCTATTGCCATTGCTGACAATATTTCTACAGCACAAATGTATGCAGAATTTCCAATTTGTTAAAAGCATGATTTTTTTCTCTTTGTAGCTTTTCAACAGCTCTCTCATTGTAGCAAAAATCTACAAATGCCAGTTAAAGGCTCATTTATTTCCTTGCTGATTTCCTGTAGAACTTGTGACTCAGCATGTCACAGGAACCTGTTACTCTCTGTACTGAAAGGGCATCGAACACGATACAGCCACACTATTTCTACCTCCATTTCTGTGAGCAATGCAGAAATCATCACAGAATTGAGGGTGATCATTATCCTGGTACTAAATCCAGCCCTGCAAGTAACAATGCATCACACACACCCCTTGCTCACTCTGCAAGAACTACTGGTCATCTTTATTTGCATCAGATGAAATTACTTTTTCTCTATTCACTATAGGTGTACGCTTTTTTTTCCACTCAATAGTTCTGATGTTAACTGCAGTCTTGAGTAATTCCTTGACATCACTGCCCTCCAGCAATTCTTTTTGAATGAGATTTACTTTTAGTGATGTAGCTATCTTTTCAAGTGCGTAATCAATCCCATATTAATTTTCGAGTATTAACTGTAAATGTTTGTAAGACTCTCCTTTTCACATATTTATGATGAAGTCTTTCAGTCTGAATATCTGGCATTTTAGCATCACAGACTTAGGACTAAAATCACTACTCTCATAAAAAAACACCTCTCACATGACTTCTTCCTGTTTGGTTTTAGAATTTCTGTAAAGGTTCAGCTTCTGGGGTTTCAGAATGTCTTTTTCCGTAATGTAACTACACTGGTTTCTGGAAGCTAATCATAAAGTTTTTAGGGTTATTTGAGGAGGTATTCAAAATAACACTTTATTTTTTCTGTTTAATACTGAATTACCTCAAGCTCCTGCATTCAAAATAAAGAGCGTGCTTCACTCTGCAGGTTTAAACAGAACCTTCTTGGAACACTGTGGAGTGTATCTCTATCTGAAATAAGGAGTAAATTGTACTCTCTAATTTGCTTTCTTGGCATGATTCATCCCTTTACAAGCCTCTCTTCTGTCATTTCATTTGCAGTCCAGATTTCTTCATACAAGAATAGGTTTTTGTGCCTTTAATAGTATTTCCTGCCCTTCTCTGAACTTTACTTTAACTGCCTTTTCTTTGAAGATAAGATCCCTGCAGATGAATACAGCATTCATGATGAGGATACAGAATTTGTATATAATGCCTCATCTTTCCCTATTCATTTTTGATATGATCCTTTTCCTCTTGGTGTACCAGCCTGGTTTTTGAGAACCTGAAATCAGAAAGCGCTTATTGTTTTAGGCCTTCCTTGTCCATTTGTTAGTAACAAAACAAGGCAACAGCTAGCTGGAGATATTTAATGGCTGAAATTATTTCTGCTTCTAAAGAGTTTGTGAGAAGAAGCCTGTGATCAAGAAGGCTTTATACAAAGAATCTTCTGTGTTGCTGGGATCAGTTCTTGGGAAAGCCAGAGCTCTCATCCTCAGAATTATTCTAAAGAACACATATGCAGAATGACAAAGCCACCGACTGTAACATCTCCTTGACCCCATGAGCTAAGCTGATGTTTTGAAGAATATTTAATACTGACTTAGGTATGAAAATTTCTTACTGAAAAGAACATATTTTTGTCTTCTGAAATGCCTTGATTTTCTGTACCAGAAGGACCTCATTCCACTTCTTGTGTCTGGCTGTGTGACCCAGCTTTCTCAGTGACCTTTGGGCAGATTGAAGGTTTTGAGTCTATTCACACGTTGGCAGAGCTGACGTTGTCTTTTCCGTAGGCATAATGCTTAAAATTACCTGTGCTGATTTGAATTAATCTAAGGTAATTCTCACCACAAGTTCACACAGTTTTTCTGCTCTGGACTAAATTAACTATTTATTAAAAATTTATTACACTAAATAAGGTTTTGTCTTATGACCTGTATTCTGAATGGATCCCCAAGTCACCTCAAACTAATGTTCCTTCATGGTAAAGTATCTTACTTAGTCCTGTCTTTTATTTCATCCTCTCCTGGTACATCTTTAATCACTTTTCAAAACAAAAGGCTTCTCATGTGCCACAGAAAGGCACTTAACTTTTGCTGATCTGATAAAGACTTTATTATCCACAACAATTTCAGATTTTGTGCCACGGGTCAGGAGACCAGGCTAATTCCACAGCTCAATAGCACTCTATTGAAATTATTCTCATGCTTAGAAAATTTAACAATGTTTAATTTGTTCACCACCTGAACAGAAATACTTTAAAGGCTTTCTGAAAGTCTTATGGGTTCTGCCACTCTGATTCTGGCAATTAAGTTTCTGTTCATGAGGGATAAATTTCATTTGCACAGCTTTATTCCTGGTGAGCAGGCATTCTACCAGGGCAACTTGTGGCCTCAGAAACTGTTCAGCAAGTGCTCTCCAGGTCTACATTCTGCCTTAAGAAGTGGATGGAAACAGACTGACAGTAAAAATAAAAGAGACGTGGTTGATAAAGGATGACATGGAAGAAAAAGTATTATCCAGTGACAGAAGAGAGTGGATTAAATTCTCTGTTATGACATACTTTCTGAAAGCTCCTGTACAAACCCATATCCATTAAGGGACTGGTATGTCTCAGTTCCATTAAAATTCCTGTGAGTTAAGGCATTCCTGTGATAAAAATATTTTTGTGGAAGTGATGCTTTTCTGGGTATCTCCCCTAAACTTTCACAAATCAGATATTAAGGTAAAACATCATTTATTCTAAAGCAGCTCACATATTGCCTATTATTATCCACAGCATAGAAAAAATTAAGACAACATTAGTTGTGTGGGGTATTATACAAATAAACAGAAGAAAAAGGTTACCTGAAAAGTACTTTTCAGTCCCAAAACTGTACATGACTTTAAAATAAACACTTCCAGTGTCTCTGCAGTCACGGTTTCACTGACATGTGTTGCTGTTAGAGAAGATTCCAGAAAAGCAAAACTCTTAGTGACTCTACTAGCATGGGAAAAAGAAATACAAGCAGCAAGGGTATAGCAACCTACCCATCCTTTTGAAAATTAATGGAAAGAGGAAACATTTCTACATTTGAAACAGAATCAAAGATTTTCTGCCAAAATATTGTTGTCATAGAGTTTCATGCATTTGATTTATTGCCACTTCCTGCTGTTCCTATTTAAACTCTCCTTTCCAGCAGGCATGTAATCAAAATCATATTAAGTGTTCCAACAGCTTGCTTGTCCTGGCTCTTTATAATAAATATTTACGAATAGATAGTTGTAGAGAAAAAACAAAGTCCTACATGTGACAGTTATCTGGAAAATACTGATCAAATTCAGTTGGATCAGCTCTTCAGTATAGGATTTGATCTTCAAGGCAGAATTAAATTGTCTCACCTTTACTTATTTTAGTCCCTATTTCATATTGGCTCACTATGAATTGGCAGCACAGATGAATCCTAGTGTGTCTCAGTGAAACTGAGAGATATTTTTGCTGCATCAAGTTATCTCATTAGATAGGAGAAAAGTTTCTCTGTATGAACTCTTACATGGGTGAGAGCAGTTGTCAGTTACTCAACTTACAATCTGTTCTAGTAAGGCACTGTAAATGAGTCTTAGGTTTGATGTCAGCAGAAGGTTTTGAAAAGCCATAAATTAAAGAGTTTGGAAATAAAATGTGTATGTTAAAAAGTTCCAAAACATATAATGGAAATCATCATCTACGGTGTTCAATAGTCTGTTGAATAGCTGGAATTATAAGGCTACAAGAC
The DNA here is from genome assembly GCA_013400935.1 of Turnix velox. Lineage (NCBI taxonomy): Eukaryota > Metazoa > Chordata > Aves > Charadriiformes > Turnicidae > Turnix > Turnix velox. The sequence continues at coordinate 284,940 of VZTY01000762.1, read as the reverse complement.
TGTAAATTAAAGAGCACTGCAGCAATTTTTCAAAGAAATACATGAATACAGCAAGCTTGTCACAGTGCCAAAGCCCCTTATTTTAGGGCTTTTCAGGTCTTACACCTCTCATTTTATGATTAAATTGCCAACAGAATTTTGTGCTAGCTGTCTCAATACAGTAAAATTGTGATGAATTGTAATGATTTATGAATACATCACCACAGATGTAGTATGGATGAAGCTAATGAAGGTTGCATGTATTAAGGACACTAATTGCAAGGGCTATGGATATCAGTACAAAAAGCCCAAAAGAAATGGATACACTGAAATGGTGCAGCCTGATGCCTAACCTGTCACACTGATAAAAAATCAATAAATGAGTAAAAATGTAAAATTGGGTACAAAGTGGTGAGCAGATGTGGGGAAGAACCAATCTGTGATGCACAGGGTCTATGCTGTTCTTCTGATACAATGACAAGCAAAATAAACCACAGACAGCACAAACTGGGTAGTGAGAAAAAAAAAATACATCCTAATAATCCAACACAGAAGATTTTCTATGAAAAGGGCACGGTCCTAAGAGATTATGAGCTCTTTAGCTTGGCTTTGTTACTTGTGAACACAAAGCCTGGATAAACAGGGAGACAAAGGCAGAATAAACCTCCTTCTATCAATGACCTTTACTCAGCAGCCGTGCTTCAGTTTTCCCAGGGTTGAAAATAAGGTAGCTCTAACACAGCCAGCTGGCAATATCATCCAAGCATTACTTCATGGGAGATGCTGAACTTTCAGGTTCTTCTGAGTAGAGAGAGACACGTCTGTATTTCACGAGCATACTGATGAGCCTCCTTTCTAAATTCTGAAGCACTGGCTCTACAAGCCATCAGCTACCTGGGAGGCAGAATATGGCCTTAAGGGCTGCTGCATTTCAAAACAGCTGATGATGACATACAGTTGTCTGCCAGTACCTGTTAAGCCCTTTCTCAGAAATGTAGGGAAAAGTAAGAAGAATACGTCCCTCATTCACCGGAGCAACAAACCACAATCAAGCAGGCATTCAGCAAAAATGTCATGATGAGGCAACCAAGATCTGGGAGTGAAGAAATTGAGGCACAACTAAGGCGTCTAATATGAAACACAGAGGAAAGCCAAACTTGGCCCAGAATCTTTCCAAATGCCACCGGCAGGCAAATTCAAACTACTCTCGAATAATTTTTTCCAAATGGATGAAATCTTGGTATTACTGAAGTGAAAAGCAAACCTCTCCATTTAACAGCGCCTGTAACTCATCTGCAGGAAATTAAATGTCAGACTTTCAAGCATTTTCTCCTCTTGGGTAATTCTTGAAACATTCATCAACTGTGCAGCAGGATCCTAGTATCTCTGTTTAGTTTTCCTCTTGGTAGATGGAGATTGCAGCAGCTTCCACATTGCTGCGTTTAGCTACATTTTGAATAACAGAATACTAATCTTTCTGCTTCCCCTCTCAAGATGGCCTTTTTCCAGTCTGAGCTCTTCATGTTTTCTCATCTGCAGCTGTCAGTAAGTGAGAAGCTGCTTTGGGAACCTTTGAGTATTCTACCACTCTCTGCTTAAGAAAAATGATTCTAGGAACAGACAAGGCAGCTGTCAGGATTGTTTCACTGATACATTTGGCATCATGTGAAGCCATTTTCATCTGGCAATAGCACGAATAAACATGTAATTCCACCACAGAAATAAAAACCCAGGCTGAGGAAAAAGTGATGATGAACTCAAGAGTAAGCAATGTGCACTGCTGAACTTTTGTTTGATATCCAGCATGCCCTTCCAGAACTCAGTGCCTATCTCGCTTCTGTCTAGTCCCTTATATGGGCACCAAGCAGAGGCAAAAGGAGAATTAAGAGACCAAGGCAGAGAATTAGGTAAGTGTATCAACAACCTAGGCAAGTGGCACAGTGAGCTACGTGTGTTTAGTGCCTTCCTTCACCTATCAAACTCCATCTTTTATAGGACAATAAAAAAATATCTCTTTGATTACACATAATTGGACATTCAGCCTTGCCCTTATGTCAGGAATATGCCTATGCTCTGTTTTCTGGCCTGTTAAAATGTCTGACACTCACAAGCCCAGAAGAGAACATGCAGTATTTGACCCTGAATAGTCTATTACTTGCCAACCACGGTCTACACTATTCATCTGGTATGATTACAGCAGTTAACATTTCTGACAAGGTTGTTTTATGAACTCAAATATTTTCTGATCACTCTGTGCAGCTGGAAGAAAATGAGAAGTTTACTAGTTGTTATTTTTCAGGTTTCTTTGTACCCAAGTAGCACCCAAACTATGATTTAGTACAGGATGTCCCTGCTCACTCATGTCCAGGGTGTTGGAATAGATGACCTCCGAAGGTCCCTTTCAACTCAATGAATTATATGATTCTAAGGTGTGTTAACTGGTATTTTTGCTCATGTTGTCCCAGAAGAGTTTCCAATCAAAAGGAACTCAATAGAAAAAGGATTTAGCTTATAGAAAATTCAATTAAGCACTTCTGCTTCAAGAAAGAGGCTTATTCACACAGCTTTAAGAAGGGACTGAAAATGCACACTACACTGTATGGATACCGAATCCATCACTAATCCTATATAAATGCACCAAAGGAAATATTCGAGAATTAACAATGTGCATTTTTTCTTGGACATCACATTCCATAAAGCATTTGTACTGTAAGCTGCTTGAAGCAGGGACCTGTCACTGTGAATTAGTCCATAAGAATTACATATATTAGGGACAGCATTTAAGACTTTTCCTTCTTGTTAAAGTACTGAAGAGCAGATTTTACAGTTCTAGTAATTACAAGCTAAAGAAAAGAAAGTAAAATCCTATTTACAACAATGTAACTGATTAACTGGAGTTCATTCTGATTTTTTTTAAANTTTACAGTTCTAGTAATTACAAGCTAAAGAAAAGAAAGTAAAATCCTATTTACAACAATGTAACTGATTAACTGGAGTTTATTCTGATTTTTTTAATTTTTTTTTTGTTATTTACATTAATGCAAACAAGAGAACAGTGGGCTTTGGTGTTAGGGTTTAATTCAAAGAACAAAAAATCGCAAGTCTCCTCCAGCTACACTACCTGCATAATACCTGGAAGAACTTCCAGAATCTCATGTTCAAGACATCCTGAGCTATATCTTCCATTCACAATTTCTACAGTTATTAAAGTGTAAAAATATCTCTTAGATCAAAAGGTTTTGTTGAATCAGCTGAACTCAGTTACGGACTAAGTAAAAAACCATTACTAGAAGGTCAGATTTTAGTGAAATTTGGGCTTTTTTTTTTTTCTTAGAAAGAGAAGACAGTATAAGCAAAAACTTCCTTAAAACTCAAGAAGAGGAAGTTAAAATCTTCCAGATGCCCAAACTAACTTGAAAAGTGATCTTTGAGAACAAATAATACAAGTCATTAAAACATCAAGTATTGTTGTTGCTGTGTTATTGATCACATACTCTTTCAATATGCAACGCTGAAGCAGCCAATCCAAAAGAAAAATATTTCTCAAATGCAATTTAAAAAAAAAGGAAAGAGGAACCAGACTGGGCTCAGACATTTCAAAAAGTCTAACTCGGCCTGTAAGTTTCTGAACCAAAACGTGTTGTTTAATAGCTTTCATAAGAGCTGCCTCCTCTTTCCAGAATAGAAAACCCAACTGAAATGATCAAACTATGACGTGCCTTTACCCAGATATTTTCTTTTGAGATTACTCACAGGATAAAATGGCATGCACCAAATGCATAGTTCTCTGATGTACAGGTGTACACCAGTGCTTATCTTCTGCAATCAGCCTTGCATGTAAATGTGAGTCTCCATATGGATGCAGTTGAGGCAAATAAGACTGTTATCATTTATGCAAAGAAAGAGTTCCCACTCCTGCAGCTTTAGCCACACTCCCTTTAAACTTTCTAATCCGTTCCTTCTCAAGCAGCTCCAGCATTTTTCTCCTCAGAATTCTGAGGAGAATTCTGTTTGCCAGAATTGCAGCATTTATGATTCAAAACCATACAATCCCCAAAGAAGCCGAATGCCCTTCATTCTGATGCATACATAGAGTTATGATTTCTTTATCTGAAATGTTTTGGGCCGATGTAATCATGAGCAAAAGCATTTTTTAAGAAAAAGCTGAACTTTGAGTGTCTTCTGCTAAACCTGGAGCTATTGCAAAAGCAAATTATTTTGCACAATAGATGTCTGCACACCTGGGAATTTGGCAGCCAAACCATAGGCAATTAGCAAGTACAGAATGTAACTTTTCTTTAAAAGTGTCAAATACTAATATGGACAATCTTAAATCTTAAATATAATGGCCTTTATATATATGTATATCTTAGTATGCAGTGTAAAGCACTTGTGAATTTTTAAATTTTTAAAGTTTCCCCTGCACCAATTATAACACAGGTCCTGAAATGCTACTTATTATTGTGGTACCTTGTGCTTGCATGTCACTTTAAAATATTTTTAACATTTCCCACTTCATTTGGAAAATAATGCCTTGTTCATGAGTAGCCTACAGGGCAATGGCTTTCAGGCCGTAGAGTTTAAGAGAAGCAACCTAATTTCCAGGGAGACTCACGCTTGTTTTTTAAGGGCTGACACTTCCATTGTAGGAAGGCTGCATTTGAAATTGGTAAGTACTGCATTAGCAAGAGGCAAATCACATTGGTATTAGTTGGATCAGGACTTAGAGTTCAGCCTTCCCACAAACAAGAAGCTGTTTATGAGATTCCAGGTGTCCTGGATTTTCCCTGATACTCTCTCTATTGTTTAATCCATACTGTCTATAGGATTTACTGGGTCATCAAGCTGTCTTTGAAGATGGATCTAGACTTCTGCTTACCAAAAAATGCCATAGAATCAGAGTGGGAAGGTCATCTAGTCCAACCTCCTGCAGTGAGCAGAGACATCCTGTACTAGATCAGGTTGCTCAGAGTCCCATCAAGCCTGGCCTTGTCACCACATTCTCTTTTTTACTTCCAAAAATGGGAAAAGATCTCTGTTCTTACAGTTATCAGTCACTACTTCAAATTTGCTTTAAACCTACATGTGCATCTCTTTTTAGTCTGGCTTTAGTTAGTAAAGTTGAAAACTGTTTTTCTAGTAAAACCTGTCAATCTCACTGTTTTTCTCATCCATTACAAATAAAACCCGTGACAGTCATTCAGTCTGTAAATTCAGAAACTATAAATTGCTACACAATAACATTTCTGTTTACAGTGCTTTCAGATAAGCAAAACATTTGTTATGGAAGAAACTTGCTTTCTCTTTCTGGCTTAACCAGACCTGTTCCCCAAGAAGTCCATAATCACTGCCACTTACAATATATTGCTAAGGGATGAGGAAATCAAGCAGCATTCTCCAGTATTCCTGCTACAAATACTATCAGTACTAATATCTGGATGGAAACGATCCACAGATGAGCAAATTGTCCAAGACAGTACTGAATACTACACTTTCTATTGCTAAAATATGCATAAACTGTGACCTGTAACTATTCCCAAGTCTGCAAGTGCTAGAATCAACCCTAGAACATGCCATTACAGAAGATAACTATCTTCTGTATCAGCCCCAAAGACTTTGCCTCTCCTGTGGATAATAAGATTTTTCTGACACCTCTGCTGTATCTGTGAAGAAGCTAAAACACTCTACTGCATATAGTGCAATTTATTCAAAGATCAATTACTAAAGGAAATCCATGCATTTCTTTCATGTCCCAATATGAAGCCATCTGACAATTCTAGTATCAAATAAGTTAAATTAATGATACTTCGTTCTCAAACATACATACAAACATTCAGCAGTTTTATAAGAAAAAGTGTTAGTAATACAGCAATATAGGACTTACAGTTTGCTACCTGGACTGAGACTGACTGAATTTCAGTCAAAAAAAGTGCCTCTAGAGCACCAAATTCACAGAGCTAAGGAAAGTTAGGGAGTTATACCTCCATAATTCTTTGGACAGCTTCAATGTCCTGTTGTGCTGAAGCTGGGACCTGAAGTCAGCTCAAGACATCTCTGTGTTGGGTATAAATTTTTGTCTTCCCCCTAAGATCTGTCCATTTTACCCAACAAGGAATCTCTGAAAAGCTGAAATCTGCACATTTTCTTTGGGATTCTGGGCTTAGTCATACTGGGATTTCATCTAGGCTGGGCACAAGTCCAGAAAGCACAAAAAAAGATCATCAATTCCCCTTCCTGAACTAAGTGGACTAAGAAGAGGAAGAGGCTTTCTCATCAAAATGGGATACATACAAGCCTTTAGGAAGATCAGAAAAAGCAGCCTGAGGGGAAAAGAATGAACAGAAGACTGATAGGAAAAGGGAAGTTAGGAAGGGGATTTAGTGATTTAAGATGACCTATGAAACCTGACATATGACTGTTTTGCAGTCTGCTTTGCATAAAGGCTGGTCAGTGGGAAACAACAGCTCTGACAAACCAAGTTCTGGGCTTCTCAAAAGATTGCAAAACATTTATGTTAATCTCTCTGAATTTCAGTTTCCCATCTGTCAAGTGGGAATAATAATAATCCTCTCATATGGGTAATGTAAAAACAAATTCATTAATGCTTGCAGATTAGGTAGTAATGAGTAACATTAAAAAAGCACAACAGAAGTACTAACTCTGCATTCAGAGCAGGGTTTGATTAGTCTTTATTAAACAACAAATGGGCCTTTTCTTCTCTGTCTGTGTTTATATCATAACAGAATGAACTCTTGATATTTAATAACTCATAAACTGTAAGCAACACCTGCAGCAGCAGTAAGAAAAAGGCACTGACCATAAAAGCCAACAAGGCAGAAAATACATAATATTGAACCAGAACTGAGAGGAAAACTGTGACTGTATAACTTTGAGGATACCTGGTTGATTCTGTGTGGGGGAAGGAGGAGGGGATGAAATACAAATTTTACTTCAGTCACTTAGTTTGCAAGTTTACTTTTGAAGCTTTCATAATTTCCTTTTATGTCCACATCATGTGTGTGCACATACTGAAACCCATGCAGGCACTCACATATCTTCCACACTGACACTATGTGTACACCTTATCTATATATTAATTTTCAGTTTAACCAATAAACTAGATCTAGAACTAATATACACAGTGTTGCTGCATAATGGTATTAATGAATCACATATAGTATAAATTATTCATGTACAATAGGAGCTTGAAAATCAATTTTCCAATTCGATTGATCTTACACTAATCTTAAAACAACAAATGATGAAAGTTCAAACAAAAGCTAATTTTGTTTAATGAACTAACCAAGGAGGTATTGTGAAAGTATTGTGCAACCAAATGCTAAGCTAATTATTGTGAGATCAAATAACTGTTGCCATAGTTACTGGACAGTGTTTTCCATAACCACTTTTATCTCTTCAATAAATCTTTGTGACGCAACAAATATAAAAAGTTGACTGTAAAATGGCTATTATGTTTTGAATAGCATTTAGTTATGACTGACCTGTCACAGTTCTTATGTTCCCATGTTTGTTAGAGGCTAGTGAAAGACAAATATCTGCTCAAATTAACAGAGAAACAGTTATAGCTATGGCATGAATTGGGGACTGCAGTTTAAGTTGTTAATTTTTGTATAAGGCATTTTCTTTGGTATTATCAAACACATTTGTATCGATTTGTTTGGTTTTAGACTGTAAAGCATCAAAAAGTCAGCTTCTTGTCTCTTTTCCTTGCTAGTGTAATATTCTTTTATGTTAGTTCATATCAGATGAAGTAGCAAACTCTACAGTAACTGAAAGCCAAAACCAAAATTTGGGTCATAAATAATCAAATATGAAAGTCAACATCAAAATCATGTGTGCTAGTGCACAATAGATCAAACTCTGTGCTCTAAATGCCTCTGTAAGGGAGTCAAGCCTGAATCGTGTCACACACTCAACAGCTGGCTTCTGCAAAAACTGTCCTGAACAAGTAAATTTCACATTATCTGCATTTTTATGTGCACAGTTACACAGTGGAAGCATGAAATCTAATGCTTGGAATTAATTAAATTTGAAAGATCTTGAGAGAATACTGGTTTTGACTGGTGATCACCAGAAAACAGAGACAAAGATGGATAGTTGGGGAACCAGTTATCTTAGCCTTGCTCTCAGTGGAATTTTCCAACCTAACATTTGAGTACAGTTGTTGAAATGAAATCCCCAGTAGCAGAAATTGTCTTCTAAACATGACTGTTCTCTGCTTCTCTGACACCCTGCAATTTCATGTAATTCCTGCCAGCTTACACAGGATGCTGCAGAAAGTCCCTCAAACCAGACATGGCTCCAAATATGCTTGTCTAAAATTCACAAGCAGCTGAATATCAACTAAAGCTAGCCACTAGTTTTACAATTTGAAAATAAAACATTCCATATATTTCAAGTAAAAATTGGATTTTTTTCCATGTTTTTTTCCATGTCATCTTTGTGTTTCTGGTTCTGATGAGTTCCTGAGGGAAAAGGCACAGATCCAAACACAAAACAGTCTCATTGTACTAGATGGCCCAAATGTTCTGTTGCAGATTCAGAAAATCTGTCCATTTCAAGGCCCACAAGATCCTACTTTTGCCAGGCTTTGGAGCAGGAAGAGGTAAGGGAGCCCATTCAAAGCTGTGTTCCAAAGGAGAGGCTCCTCTCTGACTGCATCAACAAGGGGTTGAAGGTGTTGAAGATATGGCAGATGATGGGCCAGAGAAGCAGGTGGTAGGTCTTGTGAAGAGAAGTTGCAATAGAACTATCTTAAGGTTCTTGAAACTGGAAGTGCTGTTCCTGCCAGCTTCATAGCAGTTACACAAACAAGAACACTGGCACATTGTGTATCAATTCCAGGCAACAACTAGTCCATTTTTTTCCCAGCAAGCATTTTCACAATTTTTAATACCTAGGAAATTCTTTATTTAATCACTTCAACAAATGGAAATCCTATTTTTGGATGGTTCTGCCATTATGCATCAAGCATGAGGACAAAATAAATAAGACAGAATTTACAGTCCTCAAACTTTGAGTTCTAAAATAAGCTCTAAATAGGAAAAAAAATTATATGGATTTCTATCAAGCTTAGATATGCACAGAATCCATAATGCTTCAGCTCAGCTACTAAAGCACAAAGCAGCACTATTCTTCTCTGAGGCACTTGTGTGGCTCACAGAGGAGAGGAGTAGCATCTTTGCTGTGCAGTGATTTTTGCTGCTCGTATGGTTCCTCAACATCCTCACTTCCAATCTGAGCCCAGAAATGGGAATCAAAACCCTGCCCCATTTCCTTTCTTACTTCTCAGACAAATAAAAATCCAAAGTATTGTGTGAAATTTCAAAACAGATGCATAACAAAATATCTGATCATATGGTTAATAGAGGTAGAAGGTAACTGAGAAGGCATAGCAGTGAAAATAATAGCTTATAAAATAAGATTTGAAAAAAACAAAGCACAAAGAGGGAGTCAATTCTACAGAAAGATAGAAGATTTTCGTATTACTACAAGGGACTCTTAACACTGAATTTTGTATCACAAGTCAATGATTCATGCAGTATTTTCTCCTCCTTTCTCATTTTCCCAGCTCAGTAAGAAGTTTCATTATTAATTTACCCAAGTTTGAATGTACAACTCAAGCTAACCTTTAGCATTCTTTCCATGTTTCTGTAATGAAACTACCATCTCAGTATCACATGCCTGCAATATAAACTGACACTAGTTTATAAAATAGTATAAACTCTTTGTCAGGTAGAAAATAAAACACAACCTGTGTTCCACAGATAACTAGATAAAGACAAACTGGTTAGTTACATCCAAGTTACCTTGGACTGATGAAAGTTTAGAAAGCTATAAAACCTGAAACAAATAAACAAAAATACATCTTGTCACTAACCTAAAACATCACTGTCCTTATCCAAGGAAAATGCATGTTTTGTTATAGAAAGGATTAGGTTGCAAGAATTGTATTCATAGCAATTGCAACATCAATTCATTTTACAGCAACTCTGTACAGCTGTTGAGAATACTCATTTTTTTAGTCTGGGATATGCTGGAGAAGGAGATGCTGCAGTAAATAAAACTCCTTTTTTTAGCATTCTTCAACTGCTCATTTGAGTAGAAGACTGCACATCTTGCACTGTGATGGATTTTAGTTTTGCTGATGTTAGACTGCAAAGTATTCATTGCATTGCACAGAAACTTCACACGGTGAAAAACGATGGTGAGCACCCCCTGTTAATGGGAGTCGATTCTGCACCGTGAGCCACACTGCACTTCTCAAAGTATTTTTGTGCTTTTTGCTTCTTGTGACACTGAAAAACACAAAGTTACACAAACAGCACATCTCAGAGACAGCATCTCCTTCTCTATGCATTACAAAGACATTTAAGCATCAGCTTGTATGGCATTTAGAAACTTATTTCTCCAATAACTTGACAGGAGAAAACCTTTATGAACCCAGATGACAAGACTACACAACACAATCACACATAATCACAGAATGTCAGGGAATGGAAGGGATCTCAAGAGATCATCTAGTCCATCTCCCTGCCAGAGCAGGATCACCCAGATTAGGTCACACAGGAGCACATCCAGGCGGGTTTTGAATGTCTCCAGAGAACAAGACCCTATACCCTCTCTGGGCCTGTGCCATTGTTCTCTCAGCCTCACTGCGAAGAAGTTTTTTCTTGCATTTATGTGGAACCTCTGGTGTTCCAACTTGCACGCACTGCCCCTTTGTCCTATCATTGGATGTCACTGAGAAGAGTCTGGCNATTAGGTCACACAGGAGCACATCCAGGCGGGTTTTGAATGTCTCCAGAGAACAAGACCCTATACCCTCTCTGGGCCTGTGCCATTGTTCTCTCAGCCTCACTGCGAAGAAGTTTTTTCTTGCATTTATGTGGAACCTCTGGTGTTCCAACTTGCACGCACTGCCCCTTTGTCCTATCATTGGATGTCACTGAGAAGAGTCTGGCTCCATACTCCTGACACTCACACACCCCATATTTATAAACACGAATGAGGTCACTCCTCAGTCTCCTCCAAGCTAAAGAGACCCAGCTCCTTCAAGTCTTTCTTCAGAAGGGAGATGCTCCAATCCCTTTATCATCTTCGTGGCTCTGCACTGGACTCTCTCCAGCAGTTCCCTGTGCTTGAAATGAGGGCCCCAGAACTGGACACATTATTCCAGACGTGGATCAACTCAGCATCCCTGTAGCCCGTGTCAGAACCCTGCTTGAATACAAGCTATTCTGTGATGACAGACAGCCCTTGAGAGCAGAGAGCCTATTTCAGAGAGCAAAACAGGTGAAGAAAAGTTGAACAGTAGTTGAAAGAAGGAATTAGAGTTCAGTAGTTGGGGAGATTTTTAGATTTAGGTCAACAATTCCACTGCAGTAATTGCTAAGCTTTTCTTTCATAACACACTAGGATTACAACCTTATTTTCACAGTGATTTTAGATAGTGTCCATACTTGAAAATCTCTGCTCCTAACAGTAATTTTGAAGTTTTTATAAAATTATATGCAATTGTTCCAAATAATCGGGCACAAGACAAACAAAATACACAACTCCTAACCCTGCACACACTTGCATCACTTGTTCCGTGGCATTTCCCTTGAAGTCTATCAGTGTAAACGAATGGGAGATGAGGCCCTGCATTTCTTACATAAATACAAAACATTCTTTGTACCATTACATAAAACTCATTTTTCAAAATTTTATTTCTAAAACTTTTATGCTATTTTACTTATTTTATCGCCTGATTAGCTTTTAACCAAATGTAGATGTTTTCCATGACCTATTTTCAAAGCTAACTAATCCCCAAATCCCCCAGTTATGCAATCTCAAAGGATTGTTTGTCATGAAAGACTCTGCATTTGTTTAGATTGATGGTTTAAATACAGTTCATTGATTAAATTACATTCATAGAGTGCTGGCTGTTGGCACCAGGAGTTTGCCAAAGTAGCTGTATTTAGATGTATATGATATAAGCTTCTACTCATAGTTAAGCCCACAAAGTAATTATATGTGGTGCATCTTGGAAAGGAATGAAGTTCTTTTTATATAAAACACTTGTTTCATCTCGGCAGAAGTATTACAGTGATGTAATATATGCACTGAAGCAACACCTGAACAGCAGCCGGCATAGAGCAGCATTATACTGGGTAAAATGACAATCTCTGTGCCAAAGCATGGAATCTAAAAGGCAAGACAAACCAGGTGGAGGAGACAAACAAGTGGGATGGTCTGGGGGTGGTAGCAAAGATGGGGTAACAAATAATAGGATGCACAGGATTTGCAGCCAATGAGGAATAACTATCACAACACGCCATCTGCCCACCCATAATTAGATTAGAGTTCTCTCTGCAGAGTACAATAGAGCAGTTTTGAAGAGACACTCGGAAGAGCACTTCATCTTAGAGCTTCTCTTATGTTTAGTAAAGTCTCACAAGAGAAAGGATAAAGATAGCTAAGGAGAAGTAGAAGATTGAGACCACCAACAAAGGCAAGTGTTAAGCATATATTGAGATAACAAGTCACAGACAGAAAGGACTCAGTGGGCAGAAAAGCATATTCTGCTTGTTTAGGTTTTGCTCACAGAATCAGAACAATTTTTAAAAAGTCACCTTCATTTTGGTTCAGGCTTTATTTCTTATTTTCAATGGACCGGGAACTATTCCCAGTTACACTATCTGAGTTGGAAGGATATAACATCAACCTGCTGCTGTCAGTTGCTTTGTACTTCTCAGAATCATAGAATGTACTCAGAATGCATTTCATTTACAGTGAAATGGAGATGGTTTCACTGGAAGTATGAACATCAAGACAGTGATTTAAAAGAACTGAAAACATGTGTCTTCAGGCTTATACATGAACCTTATGATGAACCCTGTGCAGGTTTCTATCCTTTCTTCCAAAAACAGTCTGTCCATTTGCCTCAGAACACCAAACCAGAATACATGAGCTGCCACTTTCACTTACTATAGAAATTGCTGTTTAAAAAAAACAATTGAAACAGAATGGCCATGCACAATTCATCTTAAAACCTTCTAAATCTGTAGATTCAGAGCTTATTCAATCTACCTAGATTTGTGCCCTTCAGTTCAGAAGTGAGGATTTTGAGATTTCATTTTCAATTCATGCTGGTAAATCAATCCATTGTACGAGCAGGGACGATGAATAAAACAGACATGAAATTCAGGTTTAGCAAAAACAGTTATTATAGCATTGCAACATATCAACTGAATAAAAAGATGCAAAAATAGTACTTTTCACATTCCATGACATTTTCTGTAAATACAGTCTTTTATGCAATTACATGGTCCCTTCTTTCAGAAAATATCTCATTTTCAGTTTCTACAAGGACAAGAAAAACAGCTCACTGAACTTGAGGCCTCAGCATTGCATAATTCTGTATGGATAAGCCACCTCTTGAGAAGAGAGTCAGGAAACTTGGTCACGGTATGGGTGGTCACCCTGAGCAGCTGCAAAACAGGACTGCAACCATCACCCTGTAGTAATGATAGAACTGTAGATCTGCTGTATTTAGGACAAAATCTGGAGGAAATTCACAGCTGTTGCAGCATTCCAAAACAAAAATACTGGTCATAAATAAAAAATAACTAAATAAAAATGAAAGCAGAAAAATAAGACTAATATTAAAAGTGATGGAAATTAAGAAAATTGAAGAGAAACTTAGAATAAAGCACTGTCAAGGACATCTAAAGCCTTGAGAAATAAAAAGAACTATGCAAGCATGTATACCTTTTGCTAGGCATCTTCACTACACAATCTCTGAATAGCTACTAAGCATCAGGTATGGTTTAATGAAAATAACTTTAAAAAATAATAACTGGTGCCAAGAAAGGATTTAACACAAAATCCATTTCCAGGAGCAAATCAAGAATACAAGATCAATAAAAATAGCAGGAAAGGTAAATTTTTTTGTACTTTATTTTCCTAAATTTTAAGACAAGTATTTTGAATTCAGGGGTGTTTGTTTCCTAAGAAGTCACAAGTAGTTTGATTTATTTACTGTTACAAAACCTAGAATGCACATTGATCAGCTTCTACTGTTGGCATCATACAGAATTGTTAAAAATCATCACTGGAATATCAGCTGAATTAGCAGAAATCACAGAGAGTGTACCTCTTGTTGTTCTTCCTTCAGCACCAGGCAGGATTTAAGAGTGAGTTTACAATACTTGTCATTGGAGATCTCAATGGAACCCAAAACTGACACATGGCCCTCCATGTACCTGCTCACACTACCAAGTCAGTGAATATTGAGATCTGCAATGAGAACAAATCAGACTGAATGTCTAGAGAGGGCTCTGGTGCCAGGCTGTTCCTCAGGGAAAGGAACCTTCCAGGAGTTTCTCTACAAGTGTGAGATTTGGCTAGGTGTCACCACCACTTTGAGAGCAAAACTGCACAACATGCCTTTGATCAGAAAAGGAAAGATCATGGAGTTGTAAAAGTGCAGTGAGATAGTGCAAGGAAGGAGTGTGAGAGGGGGCTCCTTTCAGTGACATTCCCCACAGCTGTCATGCTGCTTTACAGGAAAAGGCAGCAGACACAGTTACAAAAGTGAACGTATACACAGCATGTAACATCTACACAGTATCTTAAAAAAACATTAGTAAAAGAGGGAATTCCCTGCACAAATACCACAATGGTAACTATAAAAAAACATAAAAACAAGTCATAAGAATAATGGTGCTGGGGCAAGTCCCCAGAGGTCATGGGTACAGGACTGACTTTAATTCATTGATAGTATGTTCAAACTCAACACATGTGTTTCTAACAGTACTTAAGTATGCTGGTATTTCCTTTGATGTGCACTTTAAATACTTGCTTGTGAATGTAGTTTGTACATCTCATCCAGGAATGAGTCGTTTTTATGGCTACTCTTAAATTTCAGCAGAGAACTGTACTTCTTGCTAGATTTGAGAGAAAGAATAGTCAGATAGCTTCCAGTTCAGCTCCTGAAGATAAAGCTAACCAAGAAGTAGAAAGACTGTCTTTTAGGATCTGGTGAAATGACATTGTCAATGTTAATGGTTACAACAGGATCTCCACACGCAAAGCCTAAGCAGTTAGAAGATGCAGTTTCTCTAAATAAAAGTGCACTAACATCTCTTTGCCATGTTTACAGTCATCTAGTTTCACATAAATATTAACTTTAACCTGAAATAATGTTGAAACCAAACACGAAATCATCCGAATGTGGATGGAACTTGTGGAAAAAGTTTACTGAAGAGTAGGGATGACATTTGCCTCGGTGCCGATGACCTGCATAAAATCCAAGCACATTTCATGGTGAAGTGCTTGCTGTGGCACATATTTCCTGTAGACCCTCGTAAGACTTAGTCCATGCAAAGTGCAAAGTTTTCCAGATTAAACTCTAGAGTTGCTTATAGTAGAAAGACCTTATTATTGAATTATTATTTATGAATTAATTTCTTATGAAAGTTATGCTTTAGTGTTACAACACTACCATCAATCTAAAGAGCCTAGAAAAAGAGCAGAACAGGATTCATTACTTCAAGTTAAGTCTTTTGCTCACATCTTTGGTTGTTTATTTTAAAGACAGTGTCTTTAAACAGTTTTTTTCCCCAAAAGACTGCTTTTCAACTTTAAGGCTTAAGCCACCTGGAAAAATGTGTTGAAAAATAGTAGAAAAGCATCCTTTCATTATAATTCCTGGAAAAAATGTGACAGCCATTATCTACGACTAGATTTTTGTATAAATAAAAAAAAGAGTTAATTTAAGTGTTGTGTTTATCTCTAGTTCTTCCTCCAAGCAATCTTGAAGAATCAGAATTCATTACATTGCCTATTACAGATCAAATGCCATTATTTCTTGTTATAATGAAGACAGCAGAAAAAAAACACACCAGAGTTGAAAATAGCACCTGGTAAAACTGAAACAACATTTAATCTAAATTACTAATTTTTATTCTTTATACAGACTTATACTACAGAGTACTGGCTAAATACTGCACCAAGTTTTTCATGAGCCACTCTCTAAGTTTGACTGACCCAAAGAGATGGTATCAGGGGTTCTATTACTCAGCCACAAGTCCTAATGAGAAACTTTCCTATTCCTGTACCCGCAACCACTGAGAGTTTGGCTCGTGGACACACCTTTCTATGCATCATCCAGGCAGGACAACTGATTGTTCAGATGGTTTGACAGTACCAATGCAGAGAAGCCAGGGAATGCTGCAGTGCCTTAAGTTTCAACATGGACACATTCTGTGCTTTTATGCAACTGCTTCTAAGGAGGTTTAGGAGCTGTAATTAGCATACATCACCTCCCTGTCAGTGGAGCTAATCAGGCTGAAAAATCCCAAGCGTCTCCACTCCTGAGCAGTCCTGCTTCTTGCGATAGAATTTTCAAGCTCCTCTTACTAATTGCTTACACTACCTGCAGACTCACTGGCACCACAGAAAGTTTCTTTCTGGTGAAGAAATCAGGGGGAGACTTTCAGAATGGAAGTGACCTTTTCTCTTTGCTAGAAGTCTCACAGGCACCTACTGATGGAGACATCTACTGATACTAACAATACAGACCACTTCAAAGCTACATGTTCAATTTGAATTTTAGGAGTAATTCCTGGCCTCTGTCTATATTGCTGTTTGAAAGCAAGGCACTGTAGATGTCACAGCTGGTAGCACTCTGCCAGCTGCCAGCACAGCTGTAGCTCAGGCTCAAAGCATCCAAATGATGATTACAAACAGCAGAGGTTATGTGATCTGCTGGCGAGTTGTGCTTATTAGGTGCTCAAATCTGCTTGTACCCGATCAGATCAGACCACATGACTGACAGTACAGGGTCAGGCTGGCAGCCTCACGTTTTCCTTATTGAGAGCATCTCCCAGAGCCAGGCCCAGGTCTGCACCTGACACACACCCAACATAAACAATGGGGATGATGGGCATGTCTGTAGCTGAGAACAGGTTTAATAGTTACTCAGTTATCCTGAATAGGCATTTACTTGAGCTTCAGCATCCAGATACTATTCACTTAAAGCCTGCTCACATCTCAATGTGATGTTAACAGCCCCTTGAGACAGAGATTATCTAAAACCCAGCTTTTGTGAGAAACTACTTCCCTAGCTGCTCTCTTCTGGTTATGCTGGTGTCTGAGGGGCTTCTTTCTACCTTGCCTTCCCAGGCCTAAGAGTATATTATTTTCCATTCCAGTTTCAGTCTTTTCATCAGGCTCTCTCAGCTTGTTGGATACGGTCTTTGTTTATCAGCTTCTGAGTAATTTTTCGCTGAAGTTATTTAGAAGATTACATCACTGTTTCTCACTATGAAGTAAGAGTGTACTTGTAGCAGAGTGCTTCATGTTATTAAAATTCAGACTCCAAAATAAGTCTCTATGTAGGGAATGTCATGAGCACAAACTAAATAATATTTAGATGACTTTTTATATCCTTCTTATTTCATATCATGTCAACATGATTTTATTCTGGCTTTGTAGCTATCTTTTCAACCAAGTAATCGTTATTAATCAGGGCTTCTTAAATTCATCCTGAAAAAACTAACAGATTATAAACTAAAAATTAAGTAATTTTGCTGTACTGAGATATCAGAAAGATGACATAAGTTGCTACACTGGAAAACATACTTTTAGTGTCATACTTTCACTGTCAATCTCTCAATATCAAAATTACTTTTTCTTGTTACAGTTAAGTGTATTGCCAATACAGATGCAAACCTTCAGTAAATCTACACATTAAGATTAATAGAAAGGGAAAACTAAAAAAGCTTCTGAACATTTTTCTAGAGGACAGTTTAAAAATGTCAAGGGTAAAATCTGCTACATAGAAGTAGGACACTGCATTCAGATTTTAAGTTAAAAAACAGAAAAACAAACCAGAAATCTCCCTACTTTATTGAAAGGTCATGTAATGCAATAGGGCACAGTAAGCAGTTGTGAAATTAAGCCCTCCAGAACCTGGTTGCAGCTTTGGAATGTAACCATTGTTGTGCAATGGAGTTTGTCACCATCATATGAAAAACCCATTGGGAAATAAACCTTTTGTTTACCTGCTCATCACTGATAACCATCGACTGATTCACATACTGTAGTATTTTAATAAGGTCTAAAACAATACCTCAACTACACACATAATGATATTTTTCTCTGAACAACTTTTCCAAGCAATTTTGTAATAAGCTTCATATATCCTCATAAGACAATGTTTTCTCTTTGTTTGTATGTTCCTCTTTAAAGAAAAGGTATGTCGTCAGATTCGCAGCCTATTAAAAGATTCTTAGTTCTCGCTACCTATTTTTACCCACTTAAAAAAAATACAATAATGATGCAGTGCTAGATATCCAGTGTAATATTAATCATGCTGATGTCTCAAGCAGAGGCTTGACCTCTGCTTAGGAGGAACAAGCAGTAAAAGCAAATTAACTCACATGCAGAGACATCTATATAATCAGAAGTATGAGCACATTGTTTTAATTACAATCTTTATTCTCTGGAATTTTGGAGAATCTGAGAGCAAACCTACATAGGTAGGTGTAAAGAGAGCTCCTTTGCCCATTCCCTTGGGTGAAATGATGGCAACCAGTGCTGATTCAGAATTTGTATGGCCACATTTGCATGGCAATGAACCGGTGAGATGTAGAGACAACACAGGCAGAAGAACTCAATATGTCTGCACATGTCTGTAGCCACTCATCCTGAGCTGTAGACTTTCCCCAATGTACAGAGGGCAAGATAATAAAGATGATAATCAAGTTTCTCAATCAGGGCGCTAAAGCCATACTCCAAGTTTATATATAAACCAAAAATACAGCTCCAGATTTAGATCCCTTAACATGGATTTAGGAAGGAAACTTTGTAATGTGCAGAGTTCATGAAGAAGTAAACCCAATATTCTAAATTTCTCAGCTGGCACAGTAGTCAAGTAAGTTATCCCTACAAGTAGGAGCTTCTAACTTGCTTAGTGACAATCACGTCTCTTCTCTCCCATTGTCTTTGGTTACCTGACTCTCCCAAGACTGAGGACTCTCATGACTAGGAAGATCTTTTCAATTGCAAACATCTGTTTTCAGTTATAGTTATAGTTAACCCCAGGGCAAATCTGTCCACTTATACTTCACAGAAACACATGCCATCAGAAGTACAAAAGGCCTACCTTTTTTTTTTGAAGTGTGGAAAAACTAAAAAGCAGAAGCAGTGAAACTTCCTTTTGAAAAAGTAAAGAATTTGGCAGCTGTTTAGAAATGAGCAATTTAACACAGAGTTCTCTTCTTCTCACAAGGTGATGGTGATTAACAGTCAGTCCAATGTTGCTGATGGATCTCGTATGACTATGCTTGTGAATCAAACTCAGACAAACAGCATAACAAAGGCTATTTTTAAGATTAAAGCCTCACAAGACAATCTTAGTCAGTAAGGCTGGTTCTATAAGGTCAGTCACATAAAAAATAGTGTAATAAAGAACAGTTTTCTGGCCATTTGTAGCTCATACTATTCAAGCACTACATGTAAGGCCAAATTTGTCCAGCAGTACCTGTATTATTCACAGCTCTTGGAGAATAAGGAATCACAACCTAACCATCCCAACCATTATATATGAGAAAGAGTTCCTTGGATTAGACATACATGCTAAAATCAATTTGAAAAGTGAGCAAAACCCCTCTCAGTTCTGCTGTTGAAAGCAGTGCTGAAACTGAATATATCCACAGAACACAATTTGTTAGTGCAAAGTTCCTATCACTTTTTGATTAACATCTCACAGACATATTGGTTGCTATCCTATATCTCAAACACATGTCAAGATCCAGGAGAAGAATGCAATAAGATGGATATCCTCACAGCCTGTGGTGGCTAAATAGATAAGAATTCTTTCAGCACCATGCATGATTTATAGCTTTTGCATAATGTGTTCTGTTTGTTCTATCACATGAAAATATTAAAGCAAATAATCTTGGAATTCATAGTAGGAAGAGAAAGTGTCTTGAGAACTGAGAGTTCTCATCTGTCATTTTAGGAGGCACATGTAACAGAATGTTGGTTTCAGTTCAACAAAGTACTTCTTCCATATTTATGGAAAACAGTTAATACTTTGCAATTAAGTTCACATTCAGTGCTAGACTGCCATGTTCCTGAGTGCTTGATCTAGAGCTCAGTACATGGTCTTCTTATAAGCCCTAAAGAGAAAGACTCCACATCACTGCCCTGCCCATGCTCTCTGTGTCAATATGTGTGAATGTGTATACAGAAACACACGTATATGTGAGTGGAATAATTTGCTGTAGCTTAATAGAGGCATTACTTACACGACGTGTATAGAGATGCCCAAGAGATATCGTGCCTCAGGCAGCTCCAATCTTTCTGATGATCCTTAGAGCAGAAAAACCTCCTACACAAAGCTGTCTTTTAAATGGCACAGTCTTACTCCGAACACAAATTCTCATGTCTATATTCTGCATAACATGTCTGGAGGTGTGGCTGAGGTGCAGCCTATTCAGTAGCTTTGAAGAGATTGCTAAAGAGCATGTAGCATGAGTAACTACTGAAACCATTTTAATAACAGTGATTTGGGGGTCACAGTCAAAGAGGTAACATAGAGAAAAATCAAAACCCTGTCCCATTTCACACTCTCTGATGTTAACACAATCCTTTTTATTCTAGGTTTAAGAAAACATGGCATGTATTTTAGTATAACTGATAGTAAAGAAAACCTAAATTTACTGAAGTTTTTCCAGTTATAAACAGAAGAAATCTCTTCAGTGCAGTTCTGTCTGTACCTACATTCACAAAAATGTGTTGAAATAATGTGGAATAGTGCACATCAGGACAGGGCATAAGATGTCACTCTTAACCTTAATTAATCATTCTTATTTCTCTCTTGAGTCATCATAATGAGATTTTTTTTCTACGTGGAAACCACATCAAGAGAATTTTTTGAAGTTGTTGCTCTAACAGATTAGATAGAGAAAATGCTTTGCTTATAAAGCATGTGTTATTAAAGATAAAGAAGGTGGTACCTACAGTCTCTATTTCCATCTCTTAAAGGAAGAGATACACAGCAAGCTCTTCAATCATATCCAGACATGACAATTTTATTTTTGTAGATGTTTTAAACTCACATGATTAGTATTTTAATTTTATTTCAAAACACATGCAGAAGGATGTATGCTGACAGCATGAGATTCTTCTTCAATTATCATAGTGATAAATTTTTTAAGTAGAAAAAATTATGGAAAATATGAAAGTTTTTTGTTGTCTATTGTTCTACAGAGTAGTTTTTAATCAGAAGTGACATTTAGCTGGAACCAAAAATTTAGCATACTGTATAGTGATATTTGGTCCTGCCAGTGTATTTCAGGAGACCATCACATGGTTGCCTCAGCAAGTTGCTTTTGGTTTCAGCCCTCTCTCATTACCCCTTCCCATCTGACTGAAATCAGCTGATCTTTTATAGGCATTCCCACAGTCAGCCAGCAACTACTTGCTGGCAGATACCAAGCACCATATTTAGGGGGTGCCTTTTAAATACAGAGGCCAATAGGAACACAGTTGCCTCATTTTGTCTGCCCCTTAGAGCTGCCTCTCTTCCCATCACTAAACCCTTGTCAGCTCACAAGAAAACACTCACAATCTGCAGGCTGAGCATTCTGATTCCACATATGCCTTTGCCAACAATACAAATAAATAATAAAAAAAGTGATGCTAAGATGTTTAAAGTCTGCCTTACATAGTCTGAATAAAATGTAATTAACTTTTAACATCCAAGCAATCGTTTCATTATTGCAGCTAAAAAATATTTCTCAGAATCCAGCTCTTCCAGAATCTCCAAGAAAAATACT
Source organism: Turnix velox (assembly GCA_013400935.1). Lineage (NCBI taxonomy): Eukaryota > Metazoa > Chordata > Aves > Charadriiformes > Turnicidae > Turnix > Turnix velox. Next base: position 263,104 of record VZTY01000762.1, on the reverse strand, counting down.
CTTTGTTTCACCATTTTCTGATTCATTCGACTTTGGAAGCAAAATAAACACGTTGCTGTGTTTAATATGGTTGCACAAGAGAATTCACGAGAATGAAATGTGTTCAAAGTTCCTAGAAAAAAATGTAGCAATGCAGGCTGCCAACTTGTTCAATGTCAAGCTCTAGGCAGTATAGCAGGACTAGCAGTAAATGACTCAGAGTGAGTCACGCTTTAGCTATTTTTGCTTTTAAAGTAATGCCAGGCGCTGTGTTAATATTCAACCCAGAGTAAATTTAGCAATGCAAGAAAACAAGTGTTTCCATGGTTGCTCCCTCACAATGTTTATGGTATATATACAGCCATTAGGCACAGGATTTAAGCCAAATGAAGAATATGGAAATATTCCTCTTTCATTTACAACCGAATTTTGCTACGTTGGGTTTCATGACTCATTCTGCTACTAGTTTTTCCATCCCTAAGAAAAATGTAAAGCTTGCACACACCACAAACTGTACTGTTAGTGGTCAATAGCCATGACTTTCCTCTAAATTATGGCTTGTGCTGTGTCCACAACTGAGGTGGAAGCTCACTGGCCCATCAGCAACTGTGCAGGGAAAACTAAGTGCAAATGAACCAAATTATTTACCAGGACAATGGAGCTATGTATATTTTTTTTCAGGATGAAACAAGACTGATATGAAGGCCTCACTAGTGAAAGTAAGTATATCAATCATCACTAAGATGTCCCATGTCCCTTCTGAGGAGTAGCTGACAGGATGAAAGTTGAAGAGTAGCACCGTATGGAGGAAGAAGATTGTGGCGTCATGTGAAAAGGGAAAGTAGCTGCAGAAAAATGAGGAAGAATGATGATTCAGGCTGGGGAGCAGTTGAGTAAAACGAGAGAAGTGGTAAAGAGAATAGGACAGAGCTGGAAAATATTTGTCTGTGACATAGTTCTGTTGTGACAAAACCCATACACAGGCGTGATTTCAGTAGAGCAATCTGCACAGACCTGCTTTCTTAGGTGAACAAGTGTTGGTGAAGTTGTGGAATATGATCCCAAATATGTAGACATCTCTTACATGGCATAACAAAACTCTGCCAGAGAACATGATGGTAGAATTTAATCCAGGTGAAAAAACCAAACAACAAACCAACAAAAAGCTAAAGCAATGGATGCTTTAGGTGAGTAGCTTACTTTGCCCACAGTAGTAACTGTGCTGCCAAGTGACTACATCTGATTGATCATTACATTTTCTCTGTTCACAATTTACTACAGTGATTTATTAATTAGTCTCAAATTGCAGTAATTGCTATTTTTACTGGAGAAGTTAATAAAGCAATCAGGAAGCCTTTATATTTTTTCTCCTCAAAGAAGACTTTAGCTTTTGTGTATGAAATCTTATTTCATGCTGTGACAAGTAGGGCTTTTCTTCCCCATGTTTTGCCATGTGATTATAAACTAGCCACTTAGTTTATAGATAGATCCTGAACAGTCTTCCTGGAAAGACCTCTTTCAATTTCATCAAGTCTTGGACTGATGCATAAACTTCCAATGGGGAGTAAGGCAGAATACTAAAGCTGGGCCAGACCCAAAGAACTGAAGCTACAAACAATAACATCCAAAATGATAAAAAGTCCTGTTCAGTGGCCTACTAACCCTGAAGGCATCTAACTCTGGTAAACCACTTCCAAGTTCTTCAGGGATCTGGAGGTCAGTCTGACTTGTGCATTTGTCCAGAGCTGCCTCAGCCTGAGTAACAGGGAATACGTTGTTTATTCTGTGATCTCTTTGGTTCTTGAAAATAGGCACAGGTCTTTCCCGACGTAAGAAGAGAAGGTGGTGATGGAAATGTAGAGAACCCAGATTCCCACTACTTGCAAAGACCTGATTAGAGTAATACACTCTTTTCACATTCTTCCTAGCCCCTTTCCATTTCCGGCCGCACTGCAGAGTGCCCTCTACAGACTGTCCTCCAACTCAGGGGGTTGCGTATGAGCAACAGCGTGATGTCAGATTCCATCCAGCTGTTAGTCATCCATCCATTCATCCAGCGAGGTCCACCCCATACAGCAGTCTTATTCTGATGATGAATAACAGCAAATCCCCGCACAAGGCAGGGAAAGCCTGCAGCAATGTTTTCCTGGTATACTTGTCCAGCCTCCAGTAATCTGGTTAGGGGTACTTAAAGAAAGGAGGCAAAAGTGACATCTTCCTCATAAGGAATTTTTCTTACATGCTTACTTGTGAATTTATTTGCATCATTTTCTGGGCCCCTGCCGTAGACAAAGTCCTATGACATAAACCAGTAGCATGCTCCTCATCACTCCACAAACTTCTGCTCTTCCTCATGAAGTATTTTTGGTGCCTGCTGGAACACCTGTTAAGCAACTTGCTCTTAATCCTGAGATCATTCACGGTAAGCCTGGTAACACAACAAATCTACAACCATATTTGAGATGATAAGACATGATAAACTTCTCCACACTTGTAAAGGCAGATGCTGTGTCTCAAATGAGGGCTAATAACAGCTGAAAGATGACAACTTAAACCACTCCTCAGTTATGACAGAACATCTGAATGCCCTAAGCCTGTTTTAGAGTAAATGTAAATGCCAACAAAAGTGTTTTGACCTCTTTGTGCTAATGGTGACTGAAAGCAACGTATCTTTGATTACTCTTAAGAGACAGTTTTCACAATTACCACTTCACCTCCCTGACAACACCAGTCATTGTGCAAGCACCTGAAATTCTAAACTCCAAAGATTTGAGCCATGGTCCATTCTCTAACTGCATACTATAAGCATAATGTCTCTGTCTCACAGTAAAAGCCCTGGTTCATTCCCTTTGCATTACTTTATAGCTGGCACATTTTTAGTCATCTTATACAATATCATGACTGACGTACTGATGTAAAGCACGCTGCACTGGCAGAATAGATTTCTCACTGAACAAAGTTGTCACACAGATGTGCCACAACCCTCCTTGTGGAAGCCAAGGAACTGAACTCTGCGCTCTGGCATCCAGCCTGAGGCCCACAAACCTAAAGGATGGGTGTTACAGCCCTCTAGTGCTTCTTCAGCTCTGTTCCTCTGTTCCAGCTCAACTTACTTAACAGGTCTGGAATAGTGTGAAGAAAATCTCCAGTACATTTAATGGCACAAAATTCAAATTGGAAATAAATCATGTTTCACATGAAAGAAATCATATGGCATTACTGGTGCCCATGGCTTTTGAGAGATAAATGAAACAGTGTGGATATACGAAATTATAATAAGCATTTAATGCACACAAGCTATTGAAAAGGAATTACTAGTTCACATGCTACTGTATGTTGCAGTTATAGGTCAGGAAATTCCAGTGATTTCAGAAGCAAAACCAAGATGTAGCTCAAACAGCGGCTCTTCTGAAAGACACACTGAAGAGCTACAGGGGAAATAGTTTGAGGAACCATAAAAACACCAAGTGTTTTCCTTTCTCTGAACCGGAATACTCTGAAGTTACGATGCAGTGTGATACCAACTGATGGATTATAATTTAGTCAGCATTACCTCAGATCTACTTCCCCATTCTTCCTCAAATGGGACTCAATCTAAACAAATTATTTGCAGTAGAGTTCTACTTGAAGTAGTATTTCCTTAATTCCTGTGCATACTGGTGGCACAAAGCCCTGCATATAAATTATTAAATTGAACATATAAGAAGGGTGAAAAAACCCTACTGTTCTCCAGGAGTAAAGTAAGCACTCAAGTAACAGAAAAAAATTGGTAAATACCACAAAGCACTCAGTTTAAAGCTCCACTGAGCTTTACCTTCCTCCCTTTTCTTCAATATCATGACTTCAAAATGAGAACATGTTAATTGAGAAATTCTAAGACTGAAATGTTCTCTCTTTCCTTTCATATCCCTCTCTAAGCTTCTTACTCATTTGTAAAATATTTCTGATGAGTTCAAATACAGTTATAAGTTTCAATGTTGCCCAAATAGATTCTCATGAAGAAATACAGGAACTGACTGAACTGAACTAAACACCTATGAGGGAGAATATCTAACAAGCTGGGTACAGTGCTGCCACAAGAAAAAATGAGCAAAAATTTGGTCACTGCCTGAAAATTTTTCACCATCTGAGCAAGATTCAAAAGTTTTTCATCCCTCTTCCAACAGAAGGGGAAAAAATGATGTATCTAAAGATAGCAGTTTATTAGAATTGAATGCATCATCAAAGGAGGAGAATCAACATCCAGAAGCATCCCTCCTGACCTATATGTTCTTACAAATAGTAAAAATGTCATGCTGGTAGCTATCTGTGTGCTCACTCAAGACAGAATTACCCCATGACAAATATAATAAATTACCCAAATTATTATCCCTAAATGCAACACTCCATTTCCTTTCTATATTTTAGATACTTGGTACTGATCTGAATGTCAGGCTGATATAAAAGCCAGAATTGTATCTTGCAAAGACTTTTTCAATGGAATTAAAAGTAGATCTTTTTAAAAGATATGTATAGATCAGATGAATGACACAGAAAAGGAAAAAAAGAGTTTACTTTCAAGTATTCACTGACTGGATAGACAGGTATTTGCAAGAGAGATCTACATCTGATATTCTTTCTAATTTAGATCCCTCCCTCAGCTGAAGGCCTTTACCAGAGGGCTAATGGATCAGCACTTCTCAGTATTTCCTTCTGCAGTTTTTTTTTTTTGCATTTTTACACAGTTAAATACACACTGAATAGAGGAGAGTGGGAGACTGATACCAGAGCTACTGGTCAATCACATTCCAGGCCCACAGTCAGTCAAGTTCTGATTTTAAGTTGCTGAGACTGAAACACAAGTTTCTTGTACTTCAGGTTACTCACGGTGGATAGGGCTGTTTGAGGGAGTGGGTAGTTCCCTTTTTCATTTTAACTATGAATTCCACGTCAGAGCTCTAAATGTCAAAGCAAAAAACTTTTTATTTTGATTAATCACATTAGAAAGGAAATCAAAGAAACCCTTGCTCAGTCTATCATGAATTGATGTTCTTCATTAATCCACTAACAGATTTACTGGTGATGCAAGCTTCTCCTTGTTATCCTATCAACATAGTTAATTTTGGACCTGGGAAAACTGTCCCAAATTACAACACAACAGTTCTGATGGTTTCATTCTTTCTAGAGCTGGTCCTTCTTTCAGACTAGCAGGGACACAAGTTTTTCAACAACTCTGTGAAATAGAGGGGCTGTATGTCAGACATAACATCATCACATAACACATTCCATTACATTCCCAGGCCCTGATCTCCTAATCCTTCAGAACTACATGCTCACTCCCAAACCAGCCAACTCATTCTTACAGAAAATATCCAGATGGGACAGACCCAAAAGGAAAAAAAACAAGCCAAGTTTCTTTCTCAGCACAAATCTTTAACCCTACCCAAAGGACAGATCTCATTTACACAAAACTTCCTCACAGGCTGCAGTTTGCTCCTTCAGCATCATGCCACAGAAACATCACTAAAATGCAGATATGTTATTATTTCCAGCTCTTTGAACACAAGAAATAACAAAAAAAAAAAAAAACAAAAACCCCAAAACAATGTTTTAGTGCCAGATAAGTGCCATATAAGCAGGGCAATTAAGAGTTTTGCAGTACAGAGTGGATGTGGCTACGTGGCTACTTTGCTGTAGCCTGGAACAGCATAGACAAGAGCCATGCTCCTTAGTCCTTGCAAAGTCCACAAACACATATACATGTACACAGATGAATTTCAGGAATACATATAGGGTTCAAATCCACAAAGATTTTAGGTCCCTAACCCTCAGTGATCTGATCTGAACCTAAATTACTTGGTCTAATACAAGAAGACTGTAAAAAAACAAAGAACTAAACCAATGTCTCATAAACTTCAAGGGACCTTCACAAGTCCTAGATAATCTTTCATTTCTTTACTGGTCTGTCTATGAGGGCTGTCTACAAGGAATTTTACATAAATGAAAAGTGCATATCTCACACACATTATGGAACTGTCACAACAACAATCCCACTTTCAGGTTAGAATTTTCAACTTTTGTACTGAAGTTGTTTTCCCATGATAAGTCAGTAAAGGGATTTAAAATTACTACTTTATATTAAAAATACAAAGAAAAAATACTGTTATTTTTCAGCTTATCTTCTGCTAACACATCTAAATATAAAGATGAAAACAGAGCATAAATGAGGTTAGGTAATACTGAAGAGAAACTCAGATCTGTAAATCAGTTATGTGACTCCACACAAGTAACCTGAACTATTTACTCAAGTTTCACCTCTGTTATATGGTGAGGAATAAAATTAACTTGCCTGCCTCAGTGTGATGCTGAGAGGATTAATTGGATTAAACTTTTCAAGTATTATACTACACAGTGTCATGTTGCACCTTGTTTTATTATCCTACTAAAACCAAATCACAGACTTTTAGTCTTTCCTGGAAACTCCTGATAGACTGTTTTTTGAATTTCATATTAATTTTTTTCACATTGTCTTTTTTTCTACCTGAAACTTCATCTGAAACACCACTTTCTTACATTATTATCTCTCAGCAAATGCATGGCTTAAAATAGATTGCATCAGCAAGAGATAATGGTATATAATTGAACACTAAATATTAAATTTTAGAACATCTATTTCGAAAATATTTGCTTTTTCATAATGACCATGAACCTCTCCTAGCAAAATGTTAAATCATGATGCAAACTTTCTCCTCTCAGAACCTATGAGAGGAAGCAAGGATGAGCTTTACAGCTGCAGTGCTGCTACCTTCCAAACTACATTACAGTGGGTTTCCTAGAACAAAAAGTTGCCTACTATTACAGTGGGTTTCCTAGAACAAAAAGTTGCCTACTATTGCATCCAAAATGGTTTTTTCTCTATTAAAAAATATTTTTTTTCTTATGGTTGCCAAATTCACTCCTTAAATTGTTGTTTTAATTCATTCAAATCTTAGCACTTTCTACAAAACGAGTACCAAAGCACGTATCTGGTGAGTGTTCATAGGGATCACAGCTATCAGGAACTCCAAAGTGCATGTTATCAGCTGTTATAAAAGGGCTATGAAACCTGTCATCCTTTGTGCATCGAATGTGAAACTAAATAACCTTCAGCAAATACAGCAGTGGCAGCTAGGGTCATAGGAGCAGAGATTGTACCTTCTGATTAGCTCTTTTCACAGACTATCAGAAACTTATACTGATAGGTAGAGATTAAAGACAGCTCTTACTTTCATTTTGCAAAGCCAGAATTCTCATACGCTGTGCCAGAAGATGCCTTTGATAGATATATACTGGCATGAAATAAAAAGACTTGGTAATACAGCTTAAAGCAGAAGGTGGGACTTAAAATTTAGTGAAGATACAAAATGCAAAGTTACAATTCCTACAGGAATCATGACATAGTTCGGTCCTTCAAGGTTCTGTGCTGTGGTTAAACTCCAACAAGGAAGTGAAAGATGCCAGTAATCTCACTCATTTCACAGGATCTACTCATGCAATTAAATTTAAGCAACTTGCTTAAGCATTTCACTTAATCAAAGGACATCACTAAGCACTGTGCAGGTCCATGACCCTTATAGGTAAGGAGCCATGTTGGGTTAAGGTCACAAAGAATATTTCATGCCATTATTTACAAGTTTATAATATTATCAGATTTAGTGAGTATCCTTCCGAGTGTTCAACTATGTGGAAAAGATAACATAGTCCTTTTGGAGTATAAGCTATTGCTAAAATTGAAAAATAAAAAAAAAGAATAATTAACACTTCTACTGCTTCCATTCCACGCAGGTTTGAGCAGAAAAGGAAAATGTTTTCCATTAAAAGTAAGAAGTTGGAATTTAGGAATGGAAGAAGTTCTGAAAACAGACTTCAGAGAAATCACTTGCTGTTCACATAAAACCTGTCTGACAGTGTTTTGACACATATCATCAGAGGTGGAGATTTTGCATCATTTTGCACAAATTTCAGCAAAAGGAGCTGCAAAATAAGGGCTCACAGTTTGAGAGAAAAGGCCTGCAAAATGTCTGAAAAATGAGCAGAAGAGAAACTGCTCTGAGACATGATATCATCCATACTGCCACGGAGAAGCACTCTGCCAGTCTCATTTCTGCACCATAGCTGCTGCTAGAGTTCAGAGCTGAGAAGGCCTCCTACCTGCAGAACTGCTTAGAGAAGAGGACAACCTGCAGGTGATTTTCTCCTTTCTCCTTTCATCTCTCTCCACCTTGATTACTAGAACTACCTACCATACTGCTAGCAGGTGTCAGGGAACAACCATGCAGCTCTCTTTCATTGCTGTGGCAGCAAGTATCAAGAGAGAAAATGTATTATCTTCCCTAATTTTCTATTAAACTGAGGTTATTATTAACTACTTCACACTCTGCACTGTACCAAAATACCTTGTGTCAAGAAAGTTCTTCTCCTTCAAATCCTAGTTAATTTCTAAGCAGCAAGACAATGTGAGAATATTACATATTCTTGTTCAGCTTTTCTAGAATACAAATGTCAGACTGCATAAAAGAGATGTAATGATTAATGGTAACCCATCATGGAAGGAAAATCATTTTAGCACCTATTCCATCTGCTCCTTTGAGATCGAAAAGGCTGGGACAAAAGAAAACTCCAGGAAAGCTGCTCTGTGAAAAGTTGGCTGGAGTTCTGGTATTTTATCTGATTTAGCAATAAAATCAAATCCCAAGAAAAATCTAAAAATTGGACCACAGTGTAGAAGTATGCTGGAAAGAGGTCAGGAACTACACACTCAATTGTGCCCAAACTGGTAAGACCAAGAGTTAAAACTAACCAGGTAGTTGTTGATGAAGTTAATGATAAAAGTAACTCATATCGAGTAGGTGTCCAAAAAATTGCACACTTGGTGTAATATGCTCTATTATGGGACCTGTATTTTTGAATCGATGTGACTCTCTTTTGAAATCACATCTCATACAGAAAAAGCTAAAGAATATACAGATGACTTGACTTTAGGATGGTTAGTGTATATTTAACAAGGTGACCTTTATAAAGATGACCTTTATAAAGATCACCTTCTCCTTATAAAAGAAAAATAAACCACATGGAGTATGTGTTCAGCATCTCAGAAAGCTGTTAAGACCAAAGGCCCGGATTCGGAATGAACCTGGCTATCTGTCATTTTTCATTTTGTGAATAAATTGCAATGCTCAGTTCTGTGGGTGTTTTTAAAGGCTAGCTATGAGTGAGGAAACTACACAAATGGAGATAGGGAAGGTAATGGTAATGGGAAGAAGATCACATAACTTCAATAAATTGAGAATCTGGGCAGTCATACCGGTTACAGGTCACTGTGTCACAGAGATGTAAATTTACAGATGTGAATATAAACAGACTCCACTGATCTTCAGTCACCCATTATTACTCAGGAAGTCTGGGGAGTCTTCTTGGTGAAAGAGCCTTTTGAAGAGTAAAGTAAAATAGGAAAGTGACTTTATGAAGGATCAACAGATTACTTTGGCAGAAGAGACAACAGTACAGCTAGTATAAGGCAGCTGAATTGTGTTCACTTTGAAAGATTTGTCTTTGAATTTCCCACCTCTTTCCTATCTGTAGACCCAAGGTTGCATTAAGTTACCCATTCCAAAAGAAGGTGAGGTAAATCAGATAATCTGTTTGAATACACAATCATTACATTTCATCCAATACAGTGAAAGCTACCTAATGACTTTCCCTTCAACCTTCTCAATTGCATTAAATTTCACAACAGGAGAAGTGATGAATTTACCTCATTAAAACCATCATGAATTCTACAGAACCCAAGCAGACCTAGCTGATCAGTAGTCCATGTACTGAACACAGCAGTCCATCCAACATCACCATGCATTTTGTTTTGGGCAAAGCCTGACCTCTATGCATGAAGAAAACAAAATTCCAAGTGGCTAGTAAGACAAATCTTCAGGCAGTAGAAGCAGAATTATGTCCTCTTTTTTTTGTTTTTTTTTTTTTTTCTTAAAGAATAACTTTAATCTGTGTTTTTTTCACGAGGTATGCCAGTTAGAACTCAGCCTTATAGACTAAGCTGAATGTATTACAAGGGCATACAACCCCTCCTCAGACAATTACAGTGTGGAAGGTAAATCCCAAGTCAGTTATCAAGATTTTATCTTCTCAGTTACAAACACCTGGAAATTAGGAATTACAACATAATGGTGGGACAGTAATAATTTTATGGTTATATACGGAGTAAAAATTACACTGTTTTGTGGTCTACAACTTGGTATTTTCATTCTTAAGAGTAGTGCCAAGAGCCTATTAAACATGGAGATCAGTGGTAGTATTGAAATCCAAAATCCTAAAAAACGAGAAAGATGGGAAACAGATACCTTAAGCCCTCAAGCTGTAATCCTGGGGAGTCCTGAGATATCAGATCTAAACTTCACCTTGTCAAGCATGTCCTTACACTTCATAAATCTCTATAGGGAAGTAATCCAAAGTCCAGTGAAGTCAGCAGGAAAATTCTTTCTGCTAGTGAGTTTTGGATGGGGCTTCAAAAAAAAAACAAAACTCAAGGAGAGCCACAGAATATCACTTTCAAATGGTATAAATCATTAATCTATGACTCCTGAAGTTCCTGAGATACCAGTTGATGTTGAAATCAAAATGTAGGGTGGGAGGAAATAGGTACAGGGGTCAAGGGACAGCAAGCAGAATAATATGATTTCAAAATATAATCATGATTGAGGAAGAACACCACAAATACTGTTAGACCCCATGAACTTTACTGGCAACAGTAATCAGAGTGATATTTTAATGGCTGCTACATGTGCTGGGCAATAAAAGCAGACAATGTTGTTGTGTTGTTGGCTGTTCACTCTCCAGCTAGAATTGTTCACTCTCCAACTTTTCCAGTAATTCAAGTACAAATAACTTAAAATTTTAACACTTGATAAAACATATGGATTTAAAAAAAGGATTTTAATACATTCCATGTATTCTATGCACGCACCAGTGTTCCATGGTGCGTGCATAGAAGCTGTAAACCAGAGAACATACACAGTAAGCGTTTTCCAACAATATAGTTCTACGATTAAAGCAAAGGTCTTCTTAGAGTTGCAACACATCCTTAGTTGTGAAACATGAGCAATTTGTTTAAGTGACAAATGAAAGCAGCTTACCTAATCCTTTCAAAAGATCCTATCAATTACAAAGAAAAAAAAGTGAAAAAAAGTCTTGAAATGACAAAGCCCACCTCACAAAAAAAGGATATGAAGCAAGACTTTCATGGTATTTGTATTCAAACACCAGTGGGTGCTGTGTGAGTCAAAATAAAGCTACCAAGATAATTACACTGCCTTTTTTTTCCTACACAGGTATCAGTTTAAATAAGGTTTTAAATAAGACCACTCACCTTAATTTGCGCCATAGTTGCAGTTGTATATTTTAGGGCAGTCAGTCACATCTTACCATTTAGCAAACTAATAATCTATTTTTTTTAAAATGAGACTTACATTGTTTTCTCATCTCTTTAAGTTGATCCTTAAAATATATATATTTTTCATTGTTTTGCAGATCTAAGTCCGTGTTCTCACTCTCCAGTGCTGTAAATTTTTCATCAACTAAATGTTTCAGATCTGGCAAATTTTCAGGTTTTTCTCGTTTTATCTGTAAGAAATAAGAAATAGAATGTTATTTATTTTGACATATATTTCAAGACAAAGCAAAAGACCAAGAAAAAAATCTATAAGCATATTATCATTTCTCTGGACTCTAAATGGACTTCCTGCTCTGAAACTGTAACCTCTAGGTAATTGCATATTTCAGCTAAAGTGACTGTTTCAATGTCCTTTAACTCAGTTGCTAAATACAGGGTGTTTCTCACACTAAGAGTATGAAAATATGAACCTATCTAGTCAGTTTCACTTATGTGAGTAGCAAGGGTCGACATGTTAACAGCAATCAGCACAACCTAAAAGCCTCCACTCTCTCACCATTTTTTCATCAGCTTTACACAAGTTTATCATCTACATCAGTGATTAGTGTGACAACACCAGCAAAAGCAGTACAGATAGCCAACTTAAAAGGAAACCACCTCAATGTATTTGTGTGAATAAGAAATGTTATGCAGCACAAGCAGGCAAAAACAGTTTCTTGAAAAGCACAGGCTTACAATGATTACATCTTGAATGAGCTGGAGAATAAATGACTAGAAGTAAAAGGGAAGTAATCATATAGGCAAAATTAGCATGCTTCCATAATGCAAAAATCACTTTGGGAAGCCTCTTCTGTTTCTCAGGTCAACATTAAGTTCTAGGGACCTGTACCTTGGACAGGTCTTCAGAAGAACTAACCTACAGGTGGTGGGGATTATGCTATGCCATGAAGTAGTAGGAGCACACAGATTCTGAATGATGGTGGACATCTGTCAAACCCCTAAAGCTAAGTATTTTCTGAACTAGACAAAAGCTATTTCTATCTCAAACATATGGCAAAACATGTCCATCTGAAAAAAGGAGGTAAGTACCATTTCTGCTGAGCCCCTCTTCCCCTACTACACACATTAAACGCTGCCCTTTACCAGACCACTGTACCATTAAATCAATGTCAAAGACAGGAAAAAAAAGAGAAAAAATAGTGTACTTCATCAAATCACTTACAGGTTCCACAGTTTACAGCCATCCTTGGAATTTCTACAGCATATATTTCTTTTCAGGAGCCAAAGAAATAATTCATGTTTGTATAAAAATGCAGCTTGCCGATACACAGAATGCTACATAACCAAGAAAGCTTTACTTGCCTATTAATCAAAGCAAAGCTATCCATGATACTATTACTCCTTCCAAGAGTAAAGCCACTTTGGCACTTTTACGCTAGGCAGAGATGAGTTGTAACAAGAAGCAAAATAAGAAAAAAACATGCACTGCCAGGTGATAGCATGCAGTTTTCAAAGGCACCTGAAGAGATCATCTATCACAACACCCAACTGTGAATGAGAGTGAGGAATACCCTAGTACCAAAGGAACATGGAAACTATAAAAGGCCAACAACACCTCTTCATAAAGCCAAGCAGCAGCCTACACTCCTCATCTATGAAACTTGACAAAAGGAGCAATTGAAAACAGAAGGACACAGCTAGTGTATAGTTCAAATGGTGGTGCTCTCAACTTCAGCCTCCAGAACTAAAGGACTTTACCCATTTGAGTGTGAACTGTAATTTACACTCTTATATCAGCAAAAAGGACAAATGTTTGAGAAGCTGTATTGTATGCACACAAATAGGCTTTGCCCCTACCTGTGTGGAATTTGGAGTTACAAAAATTCCTGTGTAGACATCTGCACAAGAGATGGATTAAGATACACATTGCAAGAGGACAATTACACAAAATCCTCCCTTGGCTACAGAACTGCAGCCACATTGCCTGATACCAGGTATCTAACAAAGAAAGAGTTAACACGCTATTTGCAACGTGAAAAGTTCCATCACATATTAGCGAAAAAGAAAAGACCCCAGCTATTTTCCCAACAGAAAAACAGCAAGTTGCAGGGATAGTGCAGCAATGTAGTACATGTTACATAGGTTAAGACAAATATCTTGAATTAAAAGTTAAAGAATCAGATGTGAGAGATCCTCAAAGAATCCCGTTTCCTCCACTCTAACTTCTTTTGCATTTACAATTTAAATTCAGTTTCTGTTCACCCCCAGATGACTGCTTTCATTAAAATGATTAGTAGAGGCATCACTCCTGTTCATGCTCAATACTGTACCATCACATATGCTATTACTGAAATGCCAGGTAGGCCTTCTGGAAGGTCAGCACATCACAGGTGAATAATAAGGCATGTCCACCCATTGTAATAACAAGTAAATATGTCTGTCATGCATAAGCAGTTTCTCTCTGGTGCTGCATGTCCTACTCCATGAAGAGGGTTGAGAATAGTCTATCTTGTCAACACAAACAACAACAAATGAAAGAAAATGTGACATCAGTCCTACTTCCTCACAGTGGGACAGAATTGCAACATCTGACACACTGAACCAGCAAAACACCCTTAGAGGTGCATTACAGTCTTAGTTCTCACCACCCACTGCTACTCTACAGATCCATGATGGCTGTAGTGATGCTGATGAGATCAATGAAACAAAATGTACAAGGACAATAAAAAGATAAGATATTTCTAAGGGACAGGGCAAATTAACCAATATTCAAGTCAGCAAGTTGAGGTCATACTTCTTTTTGGTCTCAGGAGCATGTCAGATAAATGTTTCCCAGCAAACCTGAAGCCATTGGCATGTTCAATCTGTCAGTAAAAGTTACTTCACATGGGAACCATGAAAGACATGTTAAGCAAACAACTGTTGGTTGAGTAGCAGTGTCAGCCAAAAGCAGCATGCGAATTAACACCCTGCAGGCATTAGCCAATCCATGGAGAGTTACACTGATTTTGAAATGGGGTGGAGACATACACACCCTGTAAAGCATCCTGGAAATGACATATAACTATGAACTGGGAGTGTTCAGGACATACGGTGAAAAGAAGTATCAGTCACAACAGCTTGTTTACAGCAATAGAAAAAAGCAATAGCATCTGCTGTGACAGTCCCAAGGCAGCAAAGAACAGGAGCATCCACATGGGAGGCCAGCAATGAGAAGAGCAGAGAAGTTACACGTGCTAATTAATGATACTCCATACATGATCTACCAGCAGTGCTCACAGGAAAACACATTTAGAAAAACTAAAAAAAATGCTGTTAAAAACCCACACCTGTGGGTATAACTATCAAAAGAAATGTGCACATGGCAACATACCACACCACCTGGTCACAGCTGATAGTGCAAAGAGGTTTGATAGGCAAGGCTTATGAAATGAGCCAGCTCATGGCAGACTTTGATCTCTGCCAATATCTGTAAGAATGCTGATATCTGTAGATTCTTTCACTGGTACTCTGTGTATTCCATGCATTGCCTCCAGTTTTGTGAAAGGTGACTTTGCACAGCTTCAGGTAACTCAAGGGATTCTAAGGGGCAACCTGGGAACTTTTATCAATTAATATAACCACTGAATGGGAAATAAATTCTAGACCTGTCCCAGCACCTGTGAGGTCAAAGGTACCACTGACCAAAATCTCACCATCTTGCAGTATTGCTCTGCACACAGTAAGGGATCAATGTCCAAAAAGACACCAGTTAGCCTAATTCTGCAAGCAGCATTGCAGCATTTAGTAATTTGTCCTTCATGGCAGCACATCCCATCCCAAAACACTTTACAAACATTAAAGAATTTAGCATCAAATGCCCATTGTGACATATGTACCATCAATTGTATTTTGAAAATGGGAAGACTGGGGCATGAAGAGATTAATAATTTGCCTAAGGTTGCACAAGGAGACTATGACAAAACCAAGAATAAATAAACCCCAGTTCTGCACTTGTAGCATAAAGCCATCATTTTTACCATCTCCTACTGCAGAGAGGAAGTTCCACTTAACATGTGCATTTGGTTCACTTTCTATAAAGAGGCCTGAAACAGTTTGTGGCTGTTTGGCAAACTTTGTAATTAAAAAGCAGCTTTCTGTGTACCACAAAAATGCTCCACTGGACTTTGCATTGCAGTGGTTCAACATGTGACATTGCCAGGTTATTTTTTAGCCTTTTCTTTCTTCTCCCTCTAGCACAGAAGTCCTCTAGCTGCATGTTTTTAATCCTGTCACTGTTCCTAGGTTCTCAGGGCTATTACTTATATTCCTTGGTTTTGGGAAGTTTGCCAGGGCCATCCACTATATTTCTCAGAAATTTCTTCCCGCACCAGAATGTTAAGGTTTCCTCAAACCAGTGAAAAAGAATTACCTTTCCAAAGAATTCATAATTCTCATCTTAATCTTTCAAGCCATAGATTGTTTGTTTCCTGTAATTTAATCCCTACAAAACATAGACTTAAAAAGTTTAATTTATGGATGTTTTTGGCACTTGGTATTGGTGAGGCAAAGAAACATTCCTGCTTGCTAATGACCTTTCTAAAGAACAAGTCAGCTGACATGGCAGAATTTCTTAATTTTCCAGGTTCTTTGTTGTTTCAATTATGAAAGGGAGGGTGATTAGTCACTCAGTGCAAAGAACCTCAGAGGTATGCACTTACTTAGATACGTATATCTTTTTGGGACACACAAAAAAAAGGATATGCTGATGTCTAGCTAACTCTGAACTCACAATAATTTAGGTTGTATTTACACTACAGCCATGTGCTGGTGCATATGCTTAAGGAACACTGATAGCACCAGCATCTTTTGATGAAAAAGTATCTTAAAGCTCAGGTTGGGATGGTATTTCTTATCTCTGTGAATTTGATGTTGTGAAGAAATTCAGTCAAGATCCTTCAGACACATAACTTCAGGTACTTCAGGACTTGGGGTGATTAGTCTAAGACATCCTACAAAGAGCCAGTTGTCAGAACCTGGATATCTTTCTGAACTGGTATCAGTTTAAAATGTCTGACCCAGCCACAGACATATCTCAAACTACTTATTTCAGAGAACAAACATCCAGAATTGGCTGGCTATAGCCCTAAGTATGGACACTGTCAAAAGAGCCTCTCTGAGCAACTCCATCAGATAAAAATACTATTCTTTCTTTATTTACATCTGCTATGCAACATAATCAACCAAAAAATGCTTGTCATCTTTCTTGTTGAACAATTCCTACGTCCTATTATTTCATACTTACCTCACTAAATAATTTATTATTACAAATACGCAGGCTTTCAACACACACATTTATTTTACCTCAGGGTTAAGTCAAAGTTTGCTGTGATTATTTATTATAGCCAATTTATTTTTTTTCACTGAGAGGGAAAATAACATGGGAGCTAAGTAAATTTGCGGGCTGAGTCACCCGTACACTTTGTGAATCATGTGAGAACCAACTCTGAGTCACCACTGTAACTGGATCAGACTGCAAAATTTCAGCTCAACCTGAACAAGTAATTTATTATTCTTCAATGGCTGGATTGAATGCCTTAGCGAATATCAGATCATTTGCTGATGTGCAAATAAAAGGCAGCTCTTGGAAAGCTGTGCAAGGGCATTCAGAAAAGGATATCATCATCCAGCAGCAGGAGCTCTGGTGCTCTGGTATAGTCCGGATTGCCTGAGGACCCACATCTGATACTGGAGATTCAACACCTCTACATATCATGGCTGCAGGGCTGGGACTCCGGTTGAGCAACACCTTCACAGACTATTGTGAAATGCCAAGAGAGGCTTATTTATGAGGGCTGACCCATACTTATGACACATACTGCCTATGAAACCCAGCCAGCACAACAGAAAAAGCCTGTCAGCATGTTTCAAATATCCCCAGACTCTAACAGAGTAACAGACTGCAATCTGAAGATGAGGCAGGGTTGCCATGGTTCAAAAGCAGCACATAAACATGGTGGCTTGTAGCTAAGGTGTCCCTCATGAATAAATTGTTAATACCTTCCACTGTTTCTTTTCCCTACATAGAATGCAGCTGGAGATGTTTAACCTGCTGCTTTCATGAATATCCAAACTAACACCTCACAAGTTACGGTACATCAGGGAAGGCTCAAAATGGACTTTGTCCCATCCCATTTGCTTTCTTTCACTTCAGAAATGATTCATATATGCAGAGTGGGATTAAGGAAAATGAGCATCAAGTGGAGAAATGCAAAGTTTACAGCCTAAACAGCATTTCAGTTAGTTGTTTCACCTCAAGTAAAATTCTTTATCTGCACACAATGTAACGGAAAAAATCTGCTCTTTTTATTTTTCCAAGTTATCTGCTATGGTAGAGAGAGACAAGACTGTGCACATCTTTTTTCTTTCTCCCCAAGACCCGTGTTGTGCTTCTTCACTAAGTGCAAAGGGGTAAAGAGGCAATACCACTACCCTGTGGCAATACCACTACTGAAATTACTTGCTACTAATACTGTAAAAACGGCTCATAATGAGAACAATAAATGTGAGCACTGAAGCTGAGGTTTTCCCAAGGTACCAAAGTGAAGAAAGTTAATGGATATTTAGCACCTCAATCCCTTCAGCATTTCTGAAATCCCGACTGCCACAATTCAAGTTTATATGCAAGCTAATTTTGGTGCACTAGAGACACACAGCCTCTTGTTCTATGTAGTTCTGCCTGAGCACAGATTGAAGCCTATAACAGCAAAAATAACTATTCTTACGAAAATGTTGCTTTGTTTGAACAGCATGTTAGAAACTGTGAGGCAGATGGTGCATCTGTTTTAGCAAGGTTGATTCAGCAAATGCATCAGGCTGTTGAACCAGTTTATCAAGCTTCTGATTAATTTACATATTTAGAAAATACATTAACATGGATATTAGGGCTTTTTTTTTTTTGTCTTTAATATCCCACTCAAACTGATGGGAATTTAGACATTGATTTCAGTGGGAGCAGAAGAAAGCCTGAAGGTGATTTCAGATTAACAACATGTTTACACTTGCATGGCTCTGTTTGGTTAACTGAGATTACTAAAACTCTTGTTTTCCATAGTGGAAATAAGTGTGGAAATAAAGGGCTAAATTCTAAAACTACAATTCAGTGTTACCCTCACCAGTTCCTACAAAACACTGTTGATTTATACCAACTGCGAAGCAGATCCTTGTTTAAGTCACACTATTGTTCGGAGAACTGCTTACAGCATGTATAGTTAAAATCAGCTGATTTTTCAGAGGGATGTTTTTCACATTCCTTGAGTTTACCTCCAGTGAAAGTCAAGTAGACTTTTTCAGTCTCTACTCCTCTAGGTTTTTTTTTTTCATTCATCTGATGGAATTCTTGTCCCTGAAAAGTTCTGCACTGACAGCATTTCTTCATACTCTCCAAAACAGTAATGTGAGTCATGTTGGTAATTTTCATTAAGACTAAACACAACCTTTAAACTTTTAGGAAAGAGCAGTAATATTTATAATACAAACTCATGCTTTATTTGAATTGACATTAGTTAAAAAACACATATCTTGGCAGACACAACCTAGACCCACCAAATTAATATATTTGTATCAATATACAATTCAAGATGGCAATAGTTCCATCAAGGTCAGCTCCACTGAATTCAGAAGTGCTGTAGAGCTGCACTAACAAGACAAAAAAATAGAGTAGAACTGTACTATGCCCCCCAAAATTTCCTTGTAAGTAGGGAGGATACACCTTACTTCTACTGCAGTGGGTGCAAACATCTCACCTGTGTGACAGTCCCAGTCCATGCCCTGTGGCAGAACTGCCTTTTACTTTGTACTCTGCTGCAAATGCCTTAGAGAGAAGTCTCTGCCTTGAGCCTTTCCGCATTCCAATCAATGACAGTTGTCTTATCCAGCTTCCTATTGGGACAGCCTTCAATAGAGTTATTAGCCACTAAATGCCAGCTCTTACTTCCATTCTTATCCTTCTTTACTAGTTGTGGCTAGCAGCTTGCACCTCTTCCCCTGTCTTGGCAAACACTATGTGCTTTCCTTGCATAAGTGGTTCTTTCCTGTTGGGCTGCATGGGACACTGGAATGCTAACACACTCTTTTAATTCTATGGGTATCCCTCAATTCCCCAGTTATATAGGCACCCTGCAAGCACTGTATTATCTGGCAGAGAAGCGTATTTTCAACTGCAATTGTCTTCCTCCTCTTTGCTGGCAGGCTCCATCTTCGTTGTTAACACAGTTTCAACAAAGCCTCAAAAATAGAAATGTGTCAGAAAATTAGCTTTTCAAGGGCCTTCCTTTCCATTATGCTAAATTAACCTGCTTACGTGTTCAACTGTAGCCATCATTTTTTGAAAAGACAACAGGTACTATGTAACAGCCGGGATTAATCTTGTTTACATCATCACCTTACACATCCTTCCCACCAACTTTCCAAAATTCTTGGAAACTATCCACACTTTTCCTATTATCTACCAGAGCATCAAGAAGCCAGCAGATAACTGATAATACCAGCCCCTGTCACTCTACCTGTTCAATTTTCTAAATTTTCTACTTGTGGAAAAGCTCCTCATAGACAACAGCAATAGCAGGATCTAAGTGTGGATACAGGATGCAATCCAGTAGCTGACTGCAGAATAGAAAACAAGTAAGCAGAGCTTTTAAAAATTCAGAGACCATTGTTTGGTAACTCTTGCAACTTATATGCCTTTTAAAAATCTAAACATTATCAATCCAGGTTTAAAATTGACTAAAAATAAAATCACATTCCCACACTCTAGCCAATATAGATTCCTTCGTTATACATAAAACCTTGATTTTAACATCTTTTCAAAGTAATTAAATTTTAACTTTAATTTAAAACAGCTTTTAAATAGCTCACAGTTAAAATAACAATTTCTGTAAATGAGAGTGGTGTGTGACAGCGTTATTAACTTACTCATGTCTGTGAAATCTGACAGCAGGGTGAGAATAAACAGGGTAAAAACAAGAATTGACAACTGTGGCTCTAAGGCTGAAGGAGACAGTTCTACCTGGGAGTTTGTGTGGCAACAGGAAAAAATAAGGAGCACACACCAGAAGAATCCTTGAACAAGGCAGTTCCTCACTTAAGTTGATGAAATACTGTTTATAAAAGCAAAATAAATTAAAAAGCCTAAACTCAAATTTAAGTAACTTTTCATAATATTGCCTTGGCTGACAAGAAAAGGTTATGGAGAAGAAATCTTGACTCAGTAAGAACTTACTCACACAGGAAGTCAAACCAGTATGATTTTGGCTGTAATTCTGAAAAATCTCAGTACTTTTTTGATTATCAAAACCATTTCCATTACATGGGCTGACAAGCCCAGAAACATAATGCTGCCCATGACTAGAAATCATCACTTAGCATAGAATTAGAAGCATAGAAAAGAAGCCACTGTCTTCTAAATCCACCACGCTATGCCTGCCTTTATTTTCCTCCTGTTATTTTCAAACTCAGTAGATACATGTTTTTCTTGATACATGGTTTCTGTCATGCTGTCAAATTTGTCTCTCCAAATTCTTTCAGGTTACAGGCATAAAGCTAGTGCCAGTGGACCCTCTTGATCACACCTCCCCTGCCATTTGAATTTCTCCCTGCATCTTCCTGAATTTACAGCCCTAGCTCTTATACTTAGTATTAGTCCTCAACTTGGCCTTCCTCATTCTCATTTTACTTTGCTTTCCCTTTTTTAGCTTCTTTTGAAGCTCATCTCATCACCATTCATTGACAACCATGAGCTAGCAAAATGCCCTTATGGCAAAGAAGGCGAATGGTATTCTGCAGTGTGTAAGGAGGGGAGTGATCAGTAGGTTAAGAGAAGTTCTCCTCTCACTCTACTCTGCCCTAGTGAGACCACATCAGGAATATTGTGTCCAGTTCCGGGAGCCTCAGTTCAAGAGGGATAGGGAACTGCCTGAGAAAGGCCAGTACAGAGCTACAAATATGATTAAGGGATTGGAACATCTCCCTTATGAGGAAAGGCTGAGGGAGCTGGGTCTCTTTACTTGGAGGAAACTGAAGGGTGACCTCATTAATGTTTATAAATATGTAAAGGGTGAGTGTCAGGAGGATGGAGCCAGGATCTTCTCAGTGGCATCCAATGATAGGACAATAGGCAATGGGTGCAAGTTGGAACATAAGGGCTTCCTCATAAATATGAGAAAAAACTCTGTCATGGGGAGAGTGACAGGACATTGGAGTCTCCTTCTCTGGAGAGATTCAAAACCCACCTGGGCATGTTCTTGTGTGTCCTGATCTAGGTGTTCCTACTCTGGCAGGACGATTGGACAAGATGATCTGACATTCTGTGGATATGTGTGATTCTGTAATTATAATTTTTAGCACTGCATTTCCCTTCTAATTCTATCAAACTCGCTTTTCCTTCATTTCTCTGACTCATTCACTCTATATCACATGCTGAACTGATTCCTCTCTTATTACTAGTCCTAATTATTACTAGCCTAATTACTATATAGCCTCTACTATTCCTTTTATGTATTACATCCTCACTGAACACCAGCTGCTGAGTCACTGGCAAAGGATTAAGGGAGCAGACATAGTGAGGGACTGCCTCCATTCCATGCATGGGTCATCAGGCTCACAGGAAGGGCAAGTTTCACTGACCTCTTCGGGGGGTATTGCAGTACCTGCTCCTCCTTATGAATGCATCTCACAGGTATCTTCTCCATGAGGACACCAGAATATCTAATTCTCACTTGACACAAATCTGTAGTTATTTACAATTAGATGAAATTTCACTCCCTTCTCATTGGCTATTTTGGGGAGTTCCTGCACATCAACTTGACATTTCAAATTATTATCAGTCCCCATCATGATTACTCCCCTTTGTTTTTGGCTTCTGCCATGCAAGATACAGTGACATGACAGTATTTCTTGCTTCATGGGTCTCTCCTCTCCACTTCACTAACCAGTACATTCTCTTGTCCAAGGAACTTCAGTTTTGACAACAGACCTGGCTCGTCTCTATGAAATACAGTTGATATCTGCCCTTGTTTCTCAAATTTATGACAGATTCCTGTGATGAGCAATGAGGAGTCTCATCTCATTACATAAAATGCTACATGCAAAAGAACCCAAGAACAGGACAAACAACTCCCTGAGGAAGTTATGGTTTGAGATCAGTAAACAAATAGACTATTAACTGGTCAACCGTTTCATTGTTCACATGACAGAGAGAATGAGACATCCTTACTGCAAAGCTGGGTCATAAAACCAAAAAAAGAACACAGAAATCACTGGCAGAAGGAAAAAAACCCTCTTCTGCAGAGTCACTAACTCAAAATGGAATAATTAAAACTCCTGCTTCAGAAGCTCCTGCTTTGAAGTGGAACTGCAGATCCCTATTTGTATATTAGGAATGCTTGTGCCGATTTCCATGCTCCATCTGGGCAAGAGATTGCAGATGAGGATGACAGGGCTATGAATTAGGAGAAATCAAATGGATGCGGACTCATGAAATCCTGTAGAGATAATTACAAGTCTCTCAAGATGATGTAATTAGTGCATTAGCATGGTTTCCTCCTTTCGCAGTAAATGCATTTTAACAATATGTGAAGTCTTTATGTCTGCCATTTCTCAGCCCTGCTAAAAGTCCTTTGCGCCCTTCTGTTTGGTCTGTTGGCATCACTGTATGGCACTACTTTGCAGCAGACAACTAGATGCACAAGAAGACTGAGTTGTAGCCCTTCAGAAATCCCAGCACCTAATGCATTCCTCTCTCTAAACTACACAGACTTCTTACTAAATGGGTGGAGAAAGCCAAGTATCAAAACCCAGAAATTCTATAACCCATCAAACTGAGCAAAGACTGTCTCCATGTCAGGGAGTTCTCTTCCTCTAATGGCTGTGAGTGCCTCCACCGCAAACCCTTTCCATGAGTTAGTTGCTTAAGCCAGGCAAATCCTGCCTCGTAAACAATGAGAGAAATCCACATATTATCAGATTTAATATCTCAGTGGTTAAAAGAGTCATCAGGAAGGTGAGTGACCCGTTTTCAAATCTCTGCTCATCCCATATTAGCTGTCCTAGCCCATAGGCTATGGGGGATTCAGGAGTAAGACATCTCCATCTCTCCTGTTTGAAGTTGTTTCACTTTGTATAACTAATTAAAAGATAATTGGAGCAAGTACTTGAACCTGACTCTCCCACATCCCAAGTTGTTGCCTAACCCTTCAGCTGTGGATACAGTCTCTCATTTTGTTTCTGCAAGATTCTGAAATCATGTAGGACTTTTTGAAAATGTTACTCTCGGTATTTTACACACAAATATTCAGAGTAAAATGTCACAATCATTTCAGAATTACCACTACAAATACCTCCTTCTTATATATAGTACCTTCTCATATATAGTACCTTCTCATATATACAACCAGTACTCATAGAATCACAGACTGCATTGAGACCATCAAAGGTCATCCAGTCAAAACCTTCTGCAGTGATCAGGACATCTTGCACTAGATCAGGCTACTCAGAGCTTCATTAAGTCTGGCCCTGAATGTCTCCAAGGATGGGTCCTCCACCACCTCTTTGGGAAACCACTTCCAGTAACTTCCTCAGTGGTAAAAGCTGGCCAGTTTTTTTCAGTAGTTGGGGATGTGGTCTTGTTCAAACCCTTTGTCACGATACAACCCATTTGCACAAGTACAAAACCAACTCTTCCTGTGGTTCCTAATTTTGATTCCCTGCTTGGAAAAGAGAATAAGAAGCTTCAAATAGGATTCACAGATAGCATAATAATGGGATATTGGTCTTTCACAATGACTAATGATGGTTCTTTGAATTCTAAAAATACAATATGGGCTTCAGAAAGCACATGATGTGATGAACAGAGCTCTGCCCTCAAGAGCCCCTAAAGTAAATGATGGACCTGGCACACAAGCAAAGACACAACATAAACCACAGATCGGTAGAAACACAGAGTACAAATCCAGGCTAACGAAGCACAAGTGAAAGCTTGTAAGGTATTTCAAAATAAGGACAGCCTGGTATAACAGGCATTTGTTCAAGGGCATCATGAGCTGATAAAAATAAGATAGCAGACTAGGGAAGAAGTAGTTCAAGAAATAGCACACATGACAAAGTAATTCAAGGAAGGCTGTTCAACTGGTCTGCACAAGCAATAAATGTTTACATTTCTTTTACAGCTGTCTCAGCATAAAATTGAGATGCCTTTATTTCATTTCAGTTGACGTTTCCTATATCAGAGTTTAATAAAATACAACCAAACAAAGTAAAAATCCATTAAAAAAAAAAAGCACAAGAAAAAGTTTAAAAAACCCCTTAAGGGTTCCCAGCACAAAAATGCAGGGAACACCAACACAGCTATTTTAGCTCTCTCACTGGCAAAACTTGCCCATAAACTAAAGGCTTAGTTTCCAAATGTGAAGTAACTACAGTCTGAGAAGGGATGAGGGAAAATTTTAGCAATCTTGGGTGAACAGTGGCTTAGGAAAAACTAAGACTACAACAACAGTATTGTGAAATGTTAAATGCAACAACATTATACAAAAAGCAAGGGAAGATCTGATTCAAAAAGCCAAAATTTTGGCTGTGCAAAACCACAGTCTTGTTTATGATTTCCAGAACTGTTTTTGTGATACAGCATTCTGTTAGTCTTCAGCTTACAGGAGTTTCTCACAGCAGAGGCTCGAGGTGACATAATACAGGCACAAATTAACCCCTAGAGCAAAAGGTTATTATTTTACAAAATTTAATTTCTGTAGAGATTTAAACATTTAAATATGTCATTATAAAGCAAAATGACTCAGTAGAGATGTAATTCAGATGAACCAAAGTGCATTAGTCATTCAATACAAGAGACAACGAGGATTTACTAAAACTGCTTCACAGAAATAAATAACATCTATTTACTGAATGGTTGTAGTGGAAAATACATGAAACCAAACTTTGCGCAAATGACCTTAATTTGCCTACCCTGAAATGAGGATTGCTATTCCTAGTCCTAAAGCAGCATGTGCTTGCACTCACCTTCCAAATTTTTGACCAGCAGTGCAAGAGGAAGTGATGTGTGATGGGATCACAAGACAGGCAAATAGGGCAGGGAATGAACTAACAAAGCAGTAGCATTAATCTCTCTCTGCCAAGTGGGAATCTCACCAGGGACAGAGTTAACTCACATCAGCTTCCAACTCTTCTAGAGATGAGGTGGTTTTCCTTAGGGAACACAACAAGAACTCAAAGTCTATGCACAGTCAGAAAGTTCTGATGTGATGGGGATCACAAAAATTAAATGAGATGGCATCCATGACTGGAAGACTGTGGTGGAAGCTGTTCAAGGACAGTCTAGCTGTATCTCCACTTCTATGCATAAAACCAGATACATATCTGACAGGAATTTTCTGGTCAAAAGCAAAGACAAAAGCAACATTTGATGTGCAGCATTGGAGGCCCATTACACACCACCTGCCCAAGGGGACAATATCTACAAGTAACTACCAAAAGCAACCCCATCACCAACCTTGGCTCTCATTTAGGCATTTCAACCATGCAATAACACTATGCAAGTAATCCAGGATATTTCTAGACTGCACTGGTGATAATATTTTAATGCAAATGCTAGAGTAGAGACACCAAACAAAGGTAATGCTCTACATGACCTCTGTGCACAAACAAGGATGAATGGCAAGAATGAGTGGCAAATGTGGTCACAGACAGGAACTAGGAAGCAATGACCACAAGAAGACTGTGTTCAGGTTCCAAAAGACTGGGAAGGTGGGCAGAAGTAGTACAATACAGGATTTTAGGCAACTGGACTTTGGGTTATTCCAGAATTGGCTGAGCAGAATCTCCTGGGAAGTTGATGCAAGAGGTGCCTAGGAGAGATGATGAATTTTTATGGAAAACTTACTGAGAAAGACTGAAAATTTCAGTAGAAGACCTACCTGACTAAGCAGAGAGCTGCTTAATGAACTGTGATGCAAAAAAAGCAGCATACAGGAAACAAGAACAGGCAACAAAAGAGTAGAAAAAGCACTACTTCGACACTTAAGAACAAAACTGGGATAACCAAAGTACCTGTACAATCAAAAGAAGGGAAGGATATTAAGGGCAGCAAGAGGGAATTGTGTAAGCTCAGAGAAAAAAACTTGTGGGTGTTCCTGAAGGGGGGAGACAATCTAATGGATGGAAAAGGTTGAAGTATTCTATAAATTTTTGCCTCAGTCTTCACAAGCAAAGATTACTCCTAGATTTTCAAGTGTACCCTGATGGTCTGGGAAAGAACAGTTTGGAGACAATAGGGTAGGAACAAGTTAGCACAGCTGGATGTATTCAAATCTAAGAAGATCAATCTGAAAGTGCTTTAAGAGTTAGCTAATGTGACTCCAAGAGTCTTGCTTGCCATCTCCAAAGTATGATCAGGCCCCTGAAAACTAAATGTGTGTCTAAAAAAAAGATGAGGAGAAGAACTTGGGCTGCTACAGGCTAGTTAGCCTCACCTCAGTCCCTGGAAAGATTACATACCACATCCTTTTGGAATCCACCTCCAAATATTCAGGGAACAAAAAGGTAATCAGCAACAGTCAACATGGACTTACAAAAGGCAGCTCATGGCTAATCAAACTGATTGTCCTATGTAATGAAATGACAAGAAATGCAGATGCGGGGAGAGTGGTGGCTCTAATTAAATGGTTTGGTAGGTAGATTGAAAATTACCAGGACAGATGGGCTCAGAGGGTAGCCCTAACAGTAAACATGAGTTTAATATCCATTTGGAAGCCAGTGTGAAGCTGAACACTATTATGGTGGACAGTAAGGTTGAAAATGTTCCATATGCTCATCAACGACCTGGATGATAAAACACCATGCACTCTTGGCAATCTTCCAAACAATACCAACCTGGTGATGTTTGACATACCAAACAGTAGAAATTCAATCATGAAGGAGCTTAAGAAAATTCAGGACTGGATCAACAGAAATGTCAAGTTCAACAAGAAGAAAAGTTCTGCAGCTTTCTTAGGAACAGAGTAACCCCATAAACCAGTGAATGCTAGAAACAGATTGGTTTTGCAGCAGCTCTACTGAGAAAAGACAGGGAGGTTATGGTAGATGCTAAGTCAAATGAGAGGAAACATTTTCAGTGCTGATATTTCATACTGCTTATTTCAGGAGCAGTGTAGCCAGAAGGATAAAGGAAGCTACTCTCTCCCTGTATGAAGCATTGCTTAGGCAAGAGCTGAAATACTGTATCAAGTTCAAGAGATTCATGGAGAAAATATGGTCCGGGGAGGGGCCTTGAGTGATTGAGAGTGAAGCAGCAGGGCTTTTTTAGACTGATAAACAGGAGGCTGAGGGAGGCAAAAAGTACTTGAAGAGTTACAAGAATGGTAGAGCCAACCTTTCCTCAAGTAAACGAAAGTGCACAGATAATCAAGATTTTTTTTCTGACTGTGCTATCAACCTTTTTCTTGTATTTTCAAAAGATAAGACATGCTCAAATTTAATATTTCCTGTAATAAGCAGCCCATAGTCATAACTTAGTTCACCATTTATATAAGCTCAGTTGGACCATGTTTCTAGTACTGTTCAAGGGGATATAAAAGGCATGATGTTCATCAATCCAGGCATCTCAAGTACTGATCTTAAAACTTCCAGATTCTGTTCTATTAAAATAAGTAAAATACCAACACCATGTGTTACCTAAACATTCAGGAAAACATTTCATGCCATTTGGTGTGGCTGAGATCAGAGAAGGTACTTAAGTTGGAATTTCATCGAATTTATAACAAGGGCTCCCAACAGATGCTCACCCAGAGCTATATTACATCAATATCACAAGCATGATTTGTTATTTAGAACAAGTGACTAAGTTTTCCTTGGGCATTAAGGGAGAAAAGTAGCTGCAAATGAGAATCTAGCTGAAGATTGCTCCTTTCTTTGGTCCAGGTGGGTGCAGCTCTGCTAATTTCAAGTAGGATTTTTATCTAATGGTACCTATTATTAAATGGTTTGTGTGGTTTTATATGATACAGATTTGCTGTGAGCTTTGAGATTAAGAACTTTTCAGTTATGTAATGATGCCCAGAGCAGAAGCTGTTCATTTACTTATTTTTTAAATCATCAAATATGAGAGTAACAACACTGAGTTATATGATGAGACACCCTGAAGGCTTTCCAATTATTAAAATTAAGGAGGCAAAAGGTACTTTTTCAATAGAACTGTTCCAAAATAGGCTTGAGACAGAGTATGAATGTTATTTGTCTAAAACTACACCGTCAGCCATGCAGGATCAGGATGCAGTAATGCTTGTGGAATCTGTATTTTCTACTTAGTTTGTTTTCTGCTGCATTAAGATTTGAAGACCGCGTCACACCAAAGATCCACTCTTTCTCTGATGGTGGCAGAAGCCAAACGCTGGAGTAGGTGTGGAACAAGTGAACCAAACAGAAAGATCTTCCCTGTTTCCCACCACATAATTTCCCCCCTTCTAGAAACTTGCAGTTTAGGGATTTACCAAAACAGAGACTACATTTTAATCTTTACACTGAATAGCTGTCGATGAGTTTTTCTTCCATTGGTCTGCCAGTATTTTGAATTCATTAAAGCTTCTGGACTTCTTAATATCCTGTGGCGATTAATTCCACAATTTCATTATTCACTATGTAAAAAGTTACTTCCTTTTGTTGGCTTAAAACCCACTGCAGAGTAATTTTATTAAACAGCCTTTTGTTTTTATGTGACACATTGTGAACAAGCATTTCTGTTCCATCCATGACTGTACATAACATTACAGTCACCTTTTACGTAAGTTAACTGGCAGTTTCTCCTTGAACAGAGGTAAAGCTACAGCAGTCATTCTCTATAGGTGCATTTTGCTTTAGATGAATTTTCTCCTTGCCACAAAACTAGCTATTAAAATGTCCTTCTATTAAAAACTTAACAGACAAGTAAGAATTGAAAAGAATTAGTATAAGAAGGGAGTTTGGGTTTGAGTTTTGTGGGGTTTTGAGTGTAAACTCAATCTGAGCTGTACACATTGCAACTGTGTAACTATGCTGTGCAACCTAGTTGGTGGGATCTGTGTGCATATATAAGCCTCAGTGATGAAGGAGACCAGGCATATGCAAACCTAACTGGTAGATTAAGGAGTATAACAAGCTATACGCAGCACATAGTGGATTTAATTAGCTCATGGATGGTTAGCAGAGATACACATCATTATAATTGATAGGGTAGCTGTGCAAACTCAACAAGTGAGCCAGATTCTCTTAAGACACTATTAAACAGGATCTCCACTGTTTCATCAGATTTTGTCTGCCAAGGGATACAGTGCACAGCTGTGGATGGAAAAAAGGGTGATGCCCCTGTAAGGCTTCTCTAAGAACATGCCACAAACTCCAGTTTTGGTCAAAAGAAGACAAGAAAGGGATTCTAAATAAGAGGGGAAACAGGGAGAGGAAAAGGAACCAAACCAAACATGACTCTGGGGAGAAGAGGCAGTGACAAAGGCCATGGCTCCAATAGTTAGTGGAATTCAGCGGAGAGCAGTGGGGGAAGGTGGGGTTGTTTTGAGGGAGTAAGGGTGTACAATGGGGTTGTTAACAGTGAAGTCCAGATACACCCTATTTCAACAGAGACTTACACTGAACTGGAACAAACTGCCTCTAGCGCAGCCCAGGCTTTGCCTGTATCCCTTGATCACCTCCAACTAAGCATAAAATATCCATGGAGAAACATTTTATCTACAGCCCACACTTCATTATTATAACAATTATCACACACCACAAAATCACACCCCATGAGTTTTCCTACTAGAGCTGCCATCTTCTCAGCATCCCTTGCAAACTCACCACTGCATCCAAGCTCTTACCATCCCTTCCTCTCCCCACACAACAGACTGCTGGGGAAAAAATAGCATCCTAACAGCTTTGAACACAGGATGAGGATCTATTTGAAAAACCACACTGTGAGTTGTTCACACAAAATCAGTGGAACACAGTAAGGCACAAATATTTAAGAGCCAGAAGAGTTAACCATAGCGGTATCAACACTGAGCTTATAATTTCTCTGCTTTTGCGAAATTTATCAGGTGTGGTGTGTGTAAGCACACATTGAAATGGGAACTTTGCAAGAAGGTTTTGAGTGTATGTGATAGACACTCTTATTTTCTTAAGTATTTTACGATATTTTTTATTAAATGTCAAAATAACTCATAAGCCTAAGGATTAAAAAAATTACTTCAGGAGATTAATTCAGCTTACTCTAAGGTGAGGCACTCAGCTCAGTCAAAAAAGATGAGCACCTAAAAATTTGCCAAACCTTATTATCAAGCACAGTGTTTGCAGCTCACAGCAGGTTATCAACAATGGGGCCACGTTTGTGAGATATTGTGACATCTGCTATTGATTTCTGGCAGGATTTAGGTCTTTCTTTGAAACCTCTACCTCAAGTTGGAAAGATGATAAAATAGAGACATGCTATTAAGTAGATTTTTGGCTCATTTTAGGAGGCATTAAAATAAGCATAGTTACATACTGAAGCAAATCACAAACACAAAGAAGTCATGCTGCCTCTTTTAAATCAAAGCATCAAAGCAGTACCTTCCATCAACAGGAGAAAGGTGAGAAAGGTAATTCTACATTTGCAGAACAGGTTGAGTGCATGTGTTAAAAGTCATAAGAAATCCATGATTTAACTTAATGAAATAAACATCAAAAAGCTGCACTTAAAAATCCAAACAGAAAAATAAAACAAAAGAACAATCTGCAAACCTTTAGTTCTTTCCATTCTAATAAAAGACCTAAAAATGCAGTCCTGTAGAAGTGAAAACACCCTGAACAATTCATATAAATGAAGTCACACAAATTTTGTTTGTCCTTAATTACATGTACATTCCTGCTTATGCCCAGCATTGGAAAGCTCACTGAAAAAATGTTGCAAATAATGTAATTTATGAGAAAGCCAGAAAAGAGAGTACTAACTTTTACTAATTCCTTCTAAACTGAAATTCTTTAACAAAGACAAATCCATGGCAGTAGCAGCCACAAAAAAAGTGTGATCTAATTCATGCTGTAAGTAACATTTTATCTGTGATTCATTATAAAACTGCTAAGAACGTAGTAAAGGGAAAATGCATGTAATTTAATATTTTCATTGATATTGTCAGCTAAGAAAGATATCAGGAAAAAGAGTAAATACTTTTAAATGAGTGACCTAATATTTAAACTTTTTAGGGAGACATTTTAAAATACCCAACATATGCATATAATCTCTGGGAACAATTACATTAGTTAAAATAACACTGAACACCTGGAGAAAGACATTTTATGGGAGATGTTTCAGAAGTCACTTCCCAAAGACACTGATCAACCTGGGTGCGTTCAATGAACAGGAGAAATTATTTTCAAGCCAAAACCTCTGCTGCTGAGAATCAGTCATCCTTTAGCTTTTCCCCATCACCACCCAGCCCCAGTATTCAAATCCTCGCACTGTCAGCAGGAGTTTTCTTGATGAGATGGTTAATTTGAAAGCTTATTTTCATGACTGATCAACTGCACCTACAACCTCACTGTTCCCAGTAATAAGTTTCAACAACAACAAAAAAGTCCATAAACCCATTATTTGTGAAGATGGCCTTTTCATTTGAACTGGCTATGTATCCAATTTAACTACATTTCCTAATTTTATCTTCGTCCTCTCTGCTAAGCTAAGCCAAGCCAGATATAGCTACCTCATACTGACTCTGAAATATAGGCATTGCTTATGAAAGCAGAGATCCAAACCAGAGAGCTTTTCAGTTGTTCTCTGCTAATGCAGTCCTTACTATTAAAATTAAATAATTTAAACAATTTAATTCAAATTGATTTGGATTCAGCAAGAAGGAAAAGAAACCTCCTGACAGAGAGGGATATGGGATGCTGCCCACATGACTGAGAGCATGGTTGTACTAGGTGATAAATTCAGTTTCAGTATGTCTAGTAGGAGATCAAAACCACCACAGCTGCCTGACACACTGATTAAGTGCAACTCACTCTGCCAATTCTAATTTTGCACAGAGTTATGCTACCATCAGGTAGTGTCTGTCCTTCTGCACCCAGCTCATGGCCAGTATAAACACAGCAGCATGTGATCTGGCTTATTTGATGAGAATGTGTTACCAGGTGATGTGGTACTGCACAAAAGTGGTATTAATGAACCTGGGACCACAGCCCAAGGCACAGAGCAAAACCATTTGTCAAGGTCAACCACACAGGCTGCCAGTAGATCTGAAAACAGTATCCAGTCCTCCTTAATCCCAGGCTAGTTTGTTACCTACTGGGCAGCAACAAACAGAGCTTTCAAAGTGCAGGGGTGTTCTGAGGATTTCTTTGGCACATTTGTTGCAAATACTATTCCTGCTGACACCCTGCCCATACAGCTCCCAGTTAGATCTGATGGTCCCAGGTCCAAAACTTTTCACCCAAATCCTCACTCTACTAACCAGCCATGGCCCTCATTGCCCCAGCCCTAGCCACAAGCCAAGGGCCATTTCAGCAACTGCAGTGTTGACACTGCAAATACGTAGGAAAATGTTTAGCTTGACAAATGTAAGTAACCTCAGTGAACTCAAATAAACCTATGCTTGTGTACAAGGGTTTCCAGGGTTTGGTCTCCAAAAAGCGGGACATGTCTTCATGCTTGCCCTGAGATACTCTAGATACTCTACTGAGGCTGTGCTATAAAACACACATAAAATCAAACACTACTCCTTTATACACTACTCACTTAAAAATATATATTTCTATTGTAGGTCATCAAATGTGCACTGTAATACATTATTGTAGTGAATTATATGTCCAGCTTAATAATTCTGGGGAAATAAAATAGCGGCTTCTATCAAATGCTTAACCTAACACTAACAGAAAAAAAGTAAATATTAGAAAGTAAATATTAGAAATGTGTTGAAATGCATACTTGTCCCAGTTTCTGCAGGAAATGAAGTACACATCCACAACCATTCAATATTGCTTAAACTACTGTTTGGAGGCAGCTGTAGGACAGAGCAATTATTACACTATCAATTAGAAACTGTTTCAAACAAATTGCATTGAAGAAGCTTTAAGATGTTAAATAATTCATTATATAGTAAGTGCCAGAATTAAGTTTGCCTGTAAAAATATTTTATCAAGCCCTAAGACATCATATATGTGCAGAGGGTGAGTATCAGTAGATAGTAAGTCTTCAAGACAACGTCTGCAAATACAGTCACAATAAATGCAGCAAAAGACAATAAGTGCTCTTTTCTTTTTCTTACTAGCCCAAGAGAAGATATACCTGTCTCACTAAAGCAATCTTTGTGGTAGCAAACTTCACAAGCACATTCCCAAGTGATTTTTGTGATGAGAAAGAAGTTCCCAGAATCTTCATGGCTCACATACAAGATTTCAAAATCCAGAAACACTGATGCACAGCACGTATGAGAGAAAATTATCTGAAGTCAGCTGGAGCGGAAAAGGTCACAGTTGAAGGCAGGATTTTATCAGTGGATTTTGCCCTAAAACTTGCTCTAGTGACAGTGAAGCAAGAAGAAATAGAAGAGCAAAGTGCTCATTAAGAAATCATCAGCACTAAACAAGGCTGTTTGTTCCATGAAATGAGGAAGTTCCGTACTGAAAATTCTTCCACTGACAACACCGTAATGGGGTATCACAGTGCCAGACACTCCTAGACAGTCCCAAATCAATTAAAACACATGAATCCCAATGGGATTCCCAGTCTTGCTGTTACTTAGCCAGGCCGAAAACTAAGTGATAAACTGATTTTGAAGCATTGCCCTGATTCTGTAGAGACAACACAGGCCACTGATGACAATGTCAGCACCTGCCATACAGACTGGACTTGGTCATATCAGTCCTGCTGCTAGAGCTGTGCCACCAAGGAGGATGGGAAACGGGTGGAATCACAGACCCTAGTTTACCTACCTGTTCCTGGAGCTATCACTACAAAAAGTACTTTGCTGTTTATCTTGTTCTATTGAAAGAGATGTCTTGGATATATGAATAGAATCTTCTCAAATAGGACCCATGTCCAAGACAGCTAGAGCATTGTATTATGAGTTTTAAGCAAAGAAACTGGAATTCTAAACAGTTTGCAGGGCAAAACTAGCCTGTGGATTTTAATGGGATCCTTCTCTTTTCTGCACATGCTCTTTAGATCGCTCACAAACTGAACACTAGGAATTAATATGACCCACATCAATTAAGGGAATTATTCCTCTGCAGGATGAAAACCTACATACTTGGCCATGAAGGTAACAGACTCCAATACTACATAATCCTCTCTAAATAACTGACAAAGTGAACAAACACCCCTTTCTACCTCCTGCCCAATGAATTTACTAGTCTAACAGGAGCTATTATCAAAAACACAAAAGAAATTTAAGAGTAGTTCCTGTATACTCTGTAGAGACAAAGCCTCACTTGTAGAAGGAACATGGTGCACTACACATCTTTGCCAAAGGAAGACTGAGCACTTGCTAGGGCATGAAGTCACACGGGCATGAATGACCAGCGTATCCAGACTTTAGCACCTGTGCAAGACACAAGCCTACATGATTTGTATGTAGTTTTATAAATAAAACCCAACAAAGAACATGTAACAAAGAACATTTAATTTCCTGTCTTCAAACTATTAATTACCTTTGATCTAATCTATGGTTATAATTGTTCGAATTAGTTACCATGCAGGACAATCAGAAAACAAAGATACTAGCAGTCACTAACACGGCAATACAAATGACCCACTCTGCTGTAGCAGAAGCAGGGATAAAGCCTAAACAGCAATGCAACTTGTAATACTTCCATCTTTATTTCCCAGCTCAGGTAAAGATAAGGCCACTTGTGAGCTCTACCAGAGAAGGGGACACTTGAGCTGGCAAAGTCAGTCTGGATTCCAACCACTTGGGTTAATTTAAAGAGCATAAAGAAGTCTGCAAGAGATATTCCAGCTCCATCAGTCTGTTACTGTTGTTCCACTAAAAATAATCGTGCTGCCTGGGCTTTGCACGGAAA
Source organism: Turnix velox (assembly GCA_013400935.1). NCBI lineage: Eukaryota > Metazoa > Chordata > Aves > Charadriiformes > Turnicidae > Turnix > Turnix velox. The sequence continues at coordinate 227,640 of VZTY01000762.1, read as the reverse complement.
GGACCTGAACACTGCCTAATTTATTTTTAAAATATTGGTTAAAAATGAAAAAAGCAGCAGTAGTAGGAGTCCAGTCATTACAAAGATACAAGAAAATCCAGTGGCACAGGGAGTTTCCACAGACAAAGGGTTTCCCACAGCCTATTGTTGGAAACACTGTGATTCAACTGCTCATTTCTTGCTCAACAGGCTGCTGATTCAACCAGAAGAGGATGCTGATATGTTTCACCTTCTGCATTCCACCTACTGCAGCCTAAATCAACAAAAACTTAGCTTTTAAAAACATGTGACTGTATCTCATGCTAGTTCACAGTTATTTACATTACGTGCTTCTGTTGTACAATATCATCTTTTTTCTCAATGTCATTTAAAAGTACACATCATAAAATAATAAAACAGGAATTTTAAGTGCTGATGCCTCCTTATCTTGCTAACTTCCAGTTGGACATTTCACTGCAAGCAGGTGGTCAGAAGATGAAATACAGAATACAGTGTACTTTCAGATTCACTGCTGCATGAAGAAACTAAAAAATCGCAGCACACAAACTGACAAAATAATCAGATAAAAATGCTTTGCAGCTTGAGACAGATCCTGTTAACGCTGGGTATGAAACACAGTCGGCCTGTGAAAATGAATGACCTGTTGCAGTTCCCCAGAGAAACCCCTCAGGTAAGGAATTCAGATGGAACCAGGGAGCAAGCCAGTGGAGGTTATTTTAAACCCAAGTCTTTCTACAGCCACGTCCAGGTGCAGTCCTAAATTCAGCAACAGTATCTGTTTCCCCCAGAAACAGATTTCAAGCTGTCTGACAGGTAACTGGAGATTTGCTGGGCGGTTCCAGAGGCATGGCATGTAGTGATCCTATGAAACAAAGCACTAGCTGTTATTTCTTAGGGAACAAACTGTACCTCTGTTCTGCTGCAGAATCTTTTACACATTTCTTTCTCCTACTCAGAAAGCTTTGCTCAGGATGCTGCCAGCAGAAAGTACAGAAAATTCCCTAAAGCAATGTAGGAAACAAAGACAGGAGAAGTGTGGCTATAGGGCTATTACTGACTTTAAAATTGATGTTGACTCCTAAATGTCTTAGAGCTGCATTTTTATAACCTCAGGGATGAAAGGCAAGGTGCTTGTTATAGCAAAGCAAGGAGGAGTCTGAAAATCCAAAATATGTAACATTAGGGAAAAAGGGAAAATAATGAAAACCAAGGCTTCCAGGATTTTTTTTTTAAGACAAGCGTAGATACACACACAATAAATGCTGCTGAATCCAATTCTAAAACTCATGAATATATCATTGCACTACCTAAACCCACAAAAATATCTTCAGTCAAGCAACTGAACCTGTGTTTAACTTAAAAGATCATGAGTCAATACAACTGAAGCAGATAGGATTGGAGTATTTTGATAGTGAAGACACAGGCTTGGTCTATAAATTCCTAAGGATGAAGAAAAGTGTTTTACTGATACACAAAAATAACGTGAGAAGTTACATCCTTGAAAATTACTTGACATTCCTATTAAAACAATGACCTATCAACTAGTTACTAGCTTACAATCAAAATATAAACATAGTATGTTTCGCTCAAGTCTGGATATACATCATTAATCCCTAATGATGTGAGGACTATGTTACGTTTTACTGGGAAAGCTTTAAAAATCAGGAATACTCCAAATAAAAGGAAAAAGTTCTGAAACTTACTGCTTCTGATAAACACAAACTAGGAGATCTGCAATTATGGTGATGTGAATTAAAATGTATATTTGAAGACTGTATGGTGAACAGTGACTGTATTTAATGGTGCCCAAAATATGATCATGTGGACATAGCTTTTAAGCTCCTATTAAACTTGTTCTATTACACGATTTAGATGAACATTTTTCAGTTAAGCATCTGACTCAGGATGATGTTAAAAAATTATTTCAAGAAAACATTTCTACACAATTTAGAACACATAGGCATTTCTCAGAACAGGAGTAGTGGAAAGTGCATGGCTTGCTCTCCCTGTTTTTGTTATTGGAATGTCAAAAAATCATAGCAAAATAATAGCAAGAGCAATTTACCTGAAAAGCTCTACCACCTTCATTCTTTGAAATACAGATTTTACATCTTAAAGAGAAAACCGGGACATGCTTTTGCCTACTCCAGAGAAACCCATACAAAAGTGATGCACAAAAGTCTACTTGCAGGTTGCTTAGAAAGCTGAGTTTCCCAAGCACGACGTGGCACAAAAAAATGAAGTGATCACATGCAAACTATAGGGAAATTTACTCTCTGAATGTATCTGCCATGGAGCCCGCACTCTGAATGCCTCGCCTGCATTCAGATGCAACGAAAAGTAAGGAGAAAATGAAGGAGCTGCTGCAGGAGGCCAGCCCGAGAGAAGGCAGAAGCAGCGAAACCTGGGGGACGCGGTTACCGAGCCCAGCGGATTAGGCGGAGCCGCAGAGTCAGGGTGGGAGCACCGCGGGGGACCGGCAGGACGGTAACGGCGGCCACAGGAGCTAACGGCGGGGCGGCCGACACCGCAGCGGGGAACGGCATCGCGGCGCCCCCTGGCGGCCCAAAGACGCCTCCCGCCGCCCCGCCCGGCCCCGGCCCGTTCTCCCGCGGGGGACGGACAAGGCGGTTTATTCGATGTCGCCTTCTATCCGCCACAGGCAGGGAGGAAAACGTTATCCCAAAGCAGGTGTTCAAGACACCAGACTGGACACGGCTTTGAGCCGGTCTAGCGGCAGGTGTCTCCGCCCACAGCAGGGGATCAGAACTAGGAAATCGTTAAGGTCCCTCCCAACCCAAACCACGCTGTGATTCTAACCCCTGGTGTCCAAAGGAAAGGTGCTCACGCAGACCACGCGTGAAACATTTCACCTACTATGCAACCGTGGTCGTGCTCTGTGGTGAGCTAAACACCCTCCAAAAAGGTGGCAACACAACAGATCTTGCAAAAAGGAACAGTAGTCAGGTAACAAACGAGACCATAGCTAATTGAGCTCACTTTTTATTAAGCACCAGCAAATTAATGAAGCAGAAAGACATTGGAAGCCAGGCTTCATCGGTTCCCTGGTGCCACAACCACTTGTTTATTACTCAGCTTCCACCTCCTGCCACATGCCAGGTAGGTATCATCTGGGGCCTGAACTGCACACTCCTCACTCATTCCCAAAAGACTATTCATCCCACATTCCAACTACCGCAGGAGTTTGGTGAGGAGTAATTAAACTGTGACACTGTATTTGTGCTGTATTTGTGAGAAGTTAATAGGTGGACTGGAAACTTTTGCACTTTATATGTGTCAAAGATCAATCTTCTGACCTGTATAGTGCTTTTATGTAACACTTGTGTCTATCAGAAGACAGTCTTCAAACGAGGATATACTTTCACAATTTGAATAAATGTGTCAATTTACCTGACTCATGGTTTCTTCAACTGCTCTCATGTAATGGTTAAGTTCTCTGTCCATTGCAGCATATTCTAACATGACATTTTCCATGACGTTCACATCCTCTTCATCATCTGCAAAACAGAATGTTTTTGTGCACGGATGATTAGTTGTATTATTTTCAGGCAGCATTTTTTCTTTACAGATACGAAGGCGAGCATTATTACTGTGAACCTCCCAAGCACAAGCATCTGTAAGGCACAGCAGGTGCTTTCAAGCTCCTCAAACATGTATTTTTTTTCCTGTTTTGCAACTGTAAACTTTGACATTTCTTGGGTAACTTGGACAAACAGCTTACTCAGAAAAACACTTCCCTGGTTTCACATGAACAAGAGAGAGTGTGTGTAATTTCATCAAGCAACACCTAGTCATTAGGCAATCAGGACATTTTCTGCAAAAGTTATCCTTCATGACTCATCATATTGCCTCAGAAAGAGTCAGAAGAAACTTAAATGCCCTCTCGGTACAGTATAGTTCACAGCTATAATTAGACTCCATATCCCCAATAAACATAGCCCCCACAAAAGCAGAACAGCCAGCATTTTACAGCATGGAAGATAACAGAAGACTGAACAGCATTGGTGAATTGAAGAGTAAAATTTTAATTGCCACTGAAAAATCAATGAGTACAGGACACGTGGTTAGTAATTCACATCCACTCACTTTTATTCTGTTCTGCTTTTCTCCTCATTTTACTTCTTTCCCCTCTCCTTTCCCATTCCAACCTAGCACAGGACAAGGACTCTTTGTGGGTACTGCAGGGGTGTAGAGCCCCCACTGTATCTCCTCACACAGAAGCATGTACCACAACAAATACTGAGGCAGGACAGCCAGCCACCAGAATCTAACCCACTGAGGAAGCTAAGAAATTAAGAAAAATACGTTTCCACTTCTACTCTCATTTATTCCTACACTGCAGTTCCCAAGTTGAGAGGAAGAGCAGGGAGAGAGCCCCAAAGCCTGCCCTGCAGCATTAGAGGCTATCATTTCATGGAGTATTCTTCTTTACAAGCTGCTTAAGTAGCCAATCTGTGCTGTTATTTTTAGGATGAAAAATGTGGTAGAACTTTTAAATTTACTTTAAGTGTGAAGAAAGGAAAACGTCTTCTCATCAGGCAAGCTACTGTGCTTCCTAAGTTACTAATTCTATCAGTATTTTACAGCACAAAAGCCTGCCTCTGCAGAAAGACAACACAAAGCATTGTACACAGCTGTACCAGCTTGAGAGCAAAATCTGAAACTGTTGCTGAAACCAATTGTTCAGGGATAGGAGCTTTATACCATATGAAACAGTGATAGATCCAGAAGACAGAAGGAAAAGTGTTAAGATACTATTTACACAAAAAAAGTTATATAGTAAGCCACACTATTTTGTGAACATGGCAATTACAGTCATGATGTTTCCCTAAATTATATGTAGGTTTGGTATGTACCAGTTTTTCATTAAGTAGAAAAGTGGGTATCACAGAATCTTGGCATTCCAACAATTTTCTTCTGGATAATCAGCATTTCCCTCTCCTCTTTCCCTTGTTTCCCTCACAGTTTCCATATCCTAACTAGTAACTATGATCACTCTCTTTTTCCTTCTTCCTAAGAAGCATCTGAAGTGCCTCCTTCAAGGCTGACACAAATGTCAATCTATGAATCACGGGAAAAGTTTGTGTATCAAGTAACTGTCATTCTCCTCCCATGGCCAAAATGAATCATATCCACAACATAAAGAAACGACAGTGGCCTAAATATTCTTTTTCTTTTCTTTAGGGGAAGAGGAGTGCATTGTTAAACACCAAGACAGCTGTATTAATGCCACCTTTGCAAAAAGTCAAAAACCCAATACTTTAGGTAAAGAATAATAATGTTGCAGTTTGAGAGAGACATTAAAATAAAGCTCAGAGACAAAGAATACATCTCAGCCAAGAGGGACATCATCTGTGACTACATCCTGACCTCTATTCTTCACATCCTGACAGTCCCACCCATCCACCAACCAGTTTCTAATCTCGGTGATGTCGACTGATGCTGCCCGCCTGCACTGCACGGCCTCTCATGCTCATGAAGTTTGTGATCTATACTGGGAAATCACTGAATGCATCACTAAGGTGTGACCACAGCCTTCCCTTGAAGGCTTTATGGACATAATGATACATCTGAAGGACTGTGTACAGGTCAGTTGTTGTCCACCCCCTATTTGTGCTCTCTGACAGGTACTTGAGACCATTTTCTATCTGCAGTTCAATCCATAGCCCGAGGTGCTGAGAGCTAAAAGGAAATCATAGAACCATAGAGTTAAAAGCTGAAGCACTCCTGCCCCTCCCTGGCAAAGAGAAGATGCAGAGCAGAGCCTGGGTGCGTATGATAAACTGTGGGTGACTGAACAGGGATATAAGTAAAGTTACTTATAAGCTCACCATGCAAGGATCCCAGCACCTTCAATGTTTCCTTAAACAAACTCCACTAGAAGACTAATTGGAATACACCAGCTCACCTTCTCCACTCAGAAAGAAGAATTTAGAAAAGGAAGACCTCCCTCTCCTCATCACCATCCCACAACTCTCCCAAATCCCAGCAACTCACTAATTTAACGGTACCAAGAAGAATCAAAACAGAATGATAATATCAGGCTTTTTGAAAGTTTCAAAAGGGACTGTCTGGTGCCTGCTTGGCAACCCCACTGCAACTCTTATTTCAGCTGTGACAAAGGCAGCAGATTCATAGCACAGGAATTGAAGGCACTGCCTCTCTCCCAGCAGCCTGAGAGCACATTATCTGCCCAATACCCTCCAGCCAGACTCCAGCTACAAAGACAGAGGACTCTCCAAAGCACTCAACCTTTCATTCTGCAGGCCAAAAACCTACCTCAACACCAAAATCAAACGCTTTGCAAATGCTGGATCAGTGCCTTTCTGTTATCTAATCAAAATTTATCCTGATCTCGTTTCAAATTCATATCTAAGGAATGCATTCCAAACTCTGCATATGCTTTTAGCTACTGCCACGAAATACCAGCTAAGTTACATACTGCAGTTAAGTCTCCTTGTTATCTAGGCTAAATATGTTCAGTTTACTAAGCATTTCTCCACATGTCCCTGCCCTCACCACCCAGAGATTACATCTTTTACTCGCAGAATGCACAGTTCAAGGCCATAATTTTCATTTTCAAAGGCCCATATGCATCATGTTAAAATTAGCTGGCTGAATACACACATTTCATGACTATGAATTCCAGCTCACATAACTTTGTGATCTCTTTTTTGTAATGGAAAGTGGGATATTCTTCTGAAAAGTCTCCCTAAATATCAAAAACCAAAATCACATAAAGAGACGAGCATGAGTTCCAGTTCTCATTTCTAATATGAGATCAAACTGACGGTGCTCAGATGCCCCACTGCAATCAGTCAGGGCTGGGTTATGTATTGTGAACCCCACAGTGTTAAAACAGAAGTTGCAATTACAGGACAGTCGAGTCAGCACTGGCTTAATGCTTCTTACATTAACACTTGTCTAAAATGCCACCCGTTCATCCCAAACTTGCATTTCTTTCTAACATCTGAGTTCATATTTACTTCAGTTCCCTAATCTACGAATTATCAAAATTTCTAAAGATTCTTCACAACTACCTCTTTTTGTGTGCAAAAGTTACAATATCACATTTGCTTCTTTTAGGGCATTGCAGCTATCCTGCAGCCAATACACAGCAATTCAAAGAAGCATTCACTTCCACCACAGGCGAACACAATATAGTCTGGAATGCCATGAAATTACAGGAAGGCTCCAAACCTACAAATATAATGGTACTTAAAATGAATGTTTAAGTACAGACAACATGGATTAATGTAAAACATATATATACTTTTCTATTTTTATAGTATTGGCTAACGAAAGTAAAACTGAATTTCAGGAAATAGGACATTGATTGTTCTACCTCTTGCACTACATACTAGGTTGGTTTGAATTTTAAGGCTACATGCTACAAATTCTCACATACCTAAAGGCAGGAGAAGAAGAGTGTACCATTGCCCACAGATTTTGTTAGCAGATTTGTGACTTTAAAACACACATATCACAAACATCTGCCACTTGAGCCAACAGCAAAAGCAGTAGTAGGCTGTTGTCTTCATGTGCACCAGCAGCAGATAAAATACACACTTTGCCAGCAGGCTTCAACTTACTGCTGACAGCAGAGGAACATGAGCTCCCAGATTCCTTGAATTAATTCTGTCTTCTGGAGGAGAATGTATACTCTTGGTCTGGGATACAACTAAGCATTTTTTCTAGTTTAATCAAATGCAAGTACTTCACTTTCAAAATCAAACATCCAAAGACACCCTCCTGGTTCCCTCAATTTGGTCTCCTCAAAACTGTTGGTAATTCAAATTGGAAAATACCTCTGGAAAAAAACACAATCAACAAACCCACATTCTTTGTAAAAAGATTCACAAAACACTTGTGATTCTAGGAAGATGTCCCTCTACCATCTAGATGCTCAGCAGTGAGGGGATACAGACCAATGTAGGAGATCACTGCCTCATTTCCCTTTTCTGCCTAGACACACATCAACCCCATACAGTGCCCCAGACTGTACAGACCAAAAGGGACTTAAACAGAAGACTGGTTTCGTTTGCAACACTGAGGGGACATCTTCCCCTTTTCTCCTGCAGGTACATGGATTTTAGTTTGGAAAGGGTAATGCTTTTCAATCTGCATTGAAACGTTTTATCCATTTTTCTTGTTTTGTTTTTTTAAGCAAGAAGAGCCAGTAGTATTATTACATTACATTACAGACTAGTTCCAGGGGAAGAAAAAAACCAAAAAATATTGTCTTGAGTTACAAGCCATTTTCCTGCAGGCTACAACAGTGTGAAATGGGAAGACACAGGGCCCAGTGACCCAGGAGGGTCCTGCCAATCCTGTGGAAATAAAGCCCCAGCACATTATATTGCAGAGTCAGAATTTCAAAACCAGGCCATGCAGGGTCTGAGTACCCACTCTGAAATACCTTAATTGCTGAATGCCCAGTTTGAAATATCTCAAGGGGCCAGCATCTCCAGTGAGTGGGTGTTGCACACAATCTGAAAAGAGTCATCTCTGAGTGGGCACAGAGAAGCTGAAGCAGTCAGTATTACTAACCACTTTGGGAAATAACTTACTATATTATTCTATAATAAGAGTAATCATGAAACTTTTGCTCAATTTGAAACTCCCTAAAACTCCACAGACAGCAGAACTAGGCCAACACTTCTTTTGAAAGTAACTTCCTTACAGTACTTTGTGTTTTCTTCAAGACTACTAGAAGGTTAAAAAAATCATAATGATCCCAGTCTAGAAGTGAGAACAGTAAAAAAGATTTCTCTTAGCAGATGTTTCTGCCACAATACCCAAATTGACTGCAAGGTAAATAAGGACAATATTTCCAAACACCTACAGACTCTGTGTTAATACTTAATGAAATAAGCAGGGTCTTTCCATAGACTTTGATTTAGGAAAACACTCCAACATCCTTTGCTATATAAAATTCAAAGAAATATAGTATTCAACACAAACAGAGATGGTTCAACATAGGGTGAGATACACAGATCATAAACAGACACCAACGAATCTCTCATACAGGTAAACAGAGTTTGCTATGGAACAGAAAAAGTCTTTGTAACCTATCTACATACCTTTTGCTGCTACATACACAGAGCACCAAGATGTGAAGACAAGTTATATGCAGAAACATCCTCAAATAAAATTGAATGCTTACTTGACTAAATACTAAGGCCCACACAGTTCCAGAGCTACTTCCTTATCTTCAGATAGAAGAGATCAGCACCTGACCAACACTTCTTTTCTTCTTATGAATTTCCAAGGTCATAGCGAGGTTAATCTTTACTTTACCTATTACATCTACTAGATTCTGCCCCTCAGCTAGGATAATATGACTTTTCACAGGGCTACACCATAAATTGGGTTAATGAAAATATCCAAGATAGTTTCCAAAAAAAAAAAAATAAAATCCCCAAATCCATGGCAATCCAGTAACTGAATGTGAAGTTCAGATATATAAACAATTGCACCAGTACAATTGAGGGAGTGGCAGATTGCTGCAGTGTGTAGCTGGGGAGAGGATAATTCCCTAAGCCGCCTTGATTGCCAAGGAAAAGGTAGACGAACTGCACCTGTATTTTCTAAGCAAGTACAAGGTATGTGTTATCTTTCCACTGATAGCTGAACAATCATTCATAAAATGGGTAACAACAAAACCTCCTCAATTTTCCAAACAATGTGTATATATATATACATATATATACACTCCTCTCTTCTTGGTATATTTCAACACATTGAAATTCATGATGAAAACAAAATTCACTAGTAAGTTGCCTCTTTGCCTGTGGAGGTGTGGACATGTCTGCATCACACAATAGAGGATGGTTTGGAGCTGCTGACCTTGCCTTCCTCAGAACCAGAGATGGGATGGCTGGGAATCTTTTAAAACGAAATGTCTACCACTCCTTTACTCACTTTCTCCTCTTACAGCTTGAATCTGACCAAAATTTTTCTTGAAATGCATCTCACGAGTAACAATTAAATAATTGTTAAGGTGTTGTATTTGCTGCTCTTTGATCCCTCATAACATTTGCTAAAACTGCTATTTCAAATAAAATATTTTAAGACCTTTAATGGGCATTTACATTTTGTATTCTAGGTTCACAGGCTGTTTATCTGTGACTTCCGTTGGAAAGTAATATCAGTAAAACATATGTTCTTTAATCACATATAATTTCCAATTTGCTAGAATATTTTTAAGGACTACAATTTCCTCTGTATTACATCAGATCTCTATTTTCACATTATGAATTCTAGAGAGAATTCCACCTCCTTTTTGTTTACAAATCAAGTGATAATGCTTTCTGTTGTCAATATCTGTTGTCAGTTCTTTTCTTATTTGCATTGAGGTGGAAAATAAATATTTATTGTGAAGTGCAAGTCTATCTCTAAAAATAGGAATGATTGTTATTATGCAGCAGTAAACAAAACCATTAGGTTTTTCATTTTGCTTATGTTAATGAGTCTACTGTATTTCTCATCTCAAAGAAGCCCATTCCAAATGCACCTTCACTAAACTAAATGCTTTGAATTTCTTCCACTGGGGGGCAACAGGACACGGGTTGGAAAGACATTTCAGTAAAAATAATCAGTAAAGATAGGAAAACAAATCCTTTTCACCCAAGACCTTCAAAATTCTGAGACATTACTTCTCTGTCCAGAATTGGAGACAGCCTAGCTCAGAGCCCAAGTCTTTGTCAGAGCTTATTTAATCAGATATAATGTTTCAGTAAACGTAATTGTCTTCATTCTGGGCTCAAATTGACATAATCATGGAATCACAAAATTGCCTAAGTTGGAAGAGACCTTTCAGATCATCTAGTTCAACCATTAATCTAGCACTAACAAAACTCATCATGAAACCATGCTCCACATCTACCTGTCTTTGGAATACCTCCAAGGATGACGATTCCACCACTTCCCTGTGCAGCCAGTTCCAATGCTTAATGGCACTGGCACAACTAAAGGCAATTTCCTCCTGTCCTATCACTTGTTATATGGGAGAAGAGACCAATTGCCACCCCTCTATAACCTCCTTTCATGTATCTGTAGAGAGCAATAAGTTGTAGAGAGTATTAACAACTGAATCCAGTGCAGATATATCCTGTTTGGAATCTAATTGCACATGCTGCATGTGGCAGCACAAGAAACAAGATTTATATGGTGGATCACCAATGGCCTGGAATAGCAGGACAGGAGAGTCACCTCACACAAAGGCAATCTCACCCTTGGTCCCTTACTACATACTCCCATAACGCTTCCCAGGAGTAAGTACTAGGGCTCATGTACGGACTGCAGTGAGCACAAGCTCTAGCTCAAGCTAATGCAGTAAATGTGTTTCCCCATGAAGGGAAAACCAAGACAATCCTTCATGACTCAGCACTAACTTATTTCAGTGGTCAAAGTAAATTCCCACATGAAAAAAACACAGAACCCAAACTAAGCTTCCATAACTGACAGCTCCATACAAACACAAATGAACCCACTCCCAGCACTGAAATTATAACATTATTGACCTAAAAAAACCAGCTGGGGGAAGAAAAAATGCCAAAAATATATCTGCTTTTTAAATGTCAAATATTTTGATTAGATACTTCCAAACATTTTGGCTTTTCCTGTACCCACACAGTCTCCCATTCCAAGTTTATGTATTTCTGCTTCTACAGCCCTTGACATTACTGAGTTCAGAAACCAGAGAAGCTGATGGGGAGGCCCATAGAGAAGGGCTGGTGCTCAGCTCACTCACAAGTGAGCTGCAGCAACAAAACCAGTACACTTCTGTAGTCAGCTTTTTAGGCAAATTTGGCTGGCATGCAACTCAGATCTTAATATACAGTTACCGTGGAAAGTTATCAGAAATGGGAAACTAGGTAGGAATAGATATTAATATCATCTCCAGCATTAATTATTTGCTGAAAATGTTGGTATTTCAATATTCTGTGGACATTTTTAGTTTCTGTTGAAGAGAGCTAACAGAACACAACCAAGCTTAAAAACGAATCTAGAAAACCAGATCCCATGGAAGCAAGAGTCAAGGGATGTTCCCCGTACAAAACATTCAATTCAGTATGAATCACATCTTACTGTGGTACCTGAAGTGCAAACTACATAGCAAAACTGAAGCCAGGGCTTTCACAGACCGTATTTCCTCATCCCAACCAAAACCAACCCCCACCCCAACACAAAAAAACCATCCCACAACCTCATCCTCCTACACAGACAAGGCAAAAGCAAAGACTGGACAGAAAATGCAGCCTCATGAAAATCAGCAATTCGTTCTGCCTCTAGCAGGCCTCCTTGGCATAAAACCTCTCCTATGAATTGGCAAATCTCGCCTTTTTGGCATAAATTGCTGGTATGTGGCATTCATTCTGTCACTAACATACTGGTAAGTGACAGAGTTCAATCTTTCTGCTGATAGAATTTCATTTCCCACAAACTGCACACGCCTTCTATGAGGAGCTGCTACTGTTGTTACCATGTGGAAAATCCATACCTCTGTGCAAAAAGGGTCAATCCTGTTCTGCCGTTACTTGGATCTCGCATGCATCTAAAACTATTTATGATTTTGAGAAGAAAAAGGAATTTGATGGTTTACAGATGATGGTCTCTCAGCATGCTTTTTAGATAACCCTGTTATCTCTGTCCATAGTAGGCAAAAAACAAGCTTTGTGGGGGCCTCATGGCATTTAAAACTGTAGTTTTGAAAAAAAATAGAAATATAAACTGAAACCAAGTGTGGAAACTAGACAGAAGAAGCAAGTAGAATTCCTCTGTTCAGAACTTAAACAGGACTGGCAAATTATATCACACAGCTATCACATATTGTGTTATAAAAGAAATTAAATCCAGAACCTTCAGACTATGCTTGAGCTTCATGTAGCTTGAACGTAGCAGTTGAGAGAATTTTCTCCTCTTTATATAGGTATGCTTTTGAATCTCGTTCAATTTAAAATCTGTATTTCTAGAAAAGTGACTGGTCCAAATCTGTGCACTGAAGAAACTACATTTAGTGGAAGAGATGTCTTCATTACCTTGAGATTACCTTGAGACCTAAGGGGGAAGACTGCACACCTCCAACAAGCATGGATAAAAGATTAATCTAAAAGTACTGAAGAAATACAGAATTTGAATGAGTGGTGGCATACCTAAATCACTGAAAAAACAGCTGTGAATTAGACCCATACCCACAAGTAATAAACTAAACAAAAAAAACCCAAAATCTTGTGAAAATGTCACATTAATCTACCCATACACTAAAAAGTCTGCTCACCCACTGCTTACTAAGATGATTAGTAAGGAAATCACAAGTTAAACTTTATTCATCTGCTTAAGAAAAAGAGGAAAGAGTTTGCAAGGTCGATTTAACTCAGAAGATATTATTGTCATTTGACATTTACATGCAACATGTAATTCCATTCCCACTTACAGTCTGGGGAAAGCCTGTTAAAATACTTCCTTAATGTGTGAACACTTCTTTGAATTGTGTTCTTTTCATCTGCCACCTTCTCCTTAAGCCAGCTGGCTCCCTGTTAAGTCTTTTTAATAAGCAAGTTATATGTAATTTATAGAGAAGTTTGAGAGTGTCACCTTCTATTGAGTGCTACAGCACATGCATATTTTCAAAGCTCTCTATAGCATTTGCTGATAATGTCAAAAAAGTAAGGAGGTTCACACACATATATCTTCAACAACTCTGGCATGAGAATAATCAGAAAGACTACGTCTCTCTCCTCATTTTCAGCTACACCAACCAGTCCTCCTTAGATTTATATACCAGACTGCTCTTCCCATTTGGAAAATCTAACATCTTTGTGGAAATTACAGAAGCTGCTTACATGGGAAACATCATTAGGAAAGCATTTAAATGTCTTTCGTCATCTAAAGCACAATCAGTGTACTGTTCTGCTTAATCCTTTTGCTGTGGTTTTCTTATTTTGTACCTCTCCTCTGCTTCAGTAGACATTTCTTTACCACTCGCTCATCTGCCCTTCTCTTCCTCTTCAACCAGTTCCCCCATTTCCGCTCTATTTTTCTCGAGCACTTGCTACCCTGCTTTTTTATTCTTTCTCTACTGGCAAGCGATACTTAGTTAATATAATCAGTTAACATAATCTTGTAGAGTCACCTCCTGCCTTCTCCTATCCTTTTATATAATAGCAGCTCAGAGTCATGGCTGTTGATTTTCTTTTATTGACATAAAGGTCCATTAACACACAAAAAAACCCAAACTGAAACAACAATAACAAAGATACATAAGCTCCCCAGTCATTAATAGCAACTGCTATGTAGACTTGAGTTTGGGAAGTAACTTGGAGACAATGCCTGCAAGAGTTACCAGAGACAGCAGTGTGAGTGCCAGCAGGTCTCCTGGCTATTACTCTATGCCCCACAGAGAAGGTTGGGCTGTATGATGCTCGTGATGAATGCCAGGTCCTTGTTCAATGACTGAAGGGGGCTACAAGAATTGTTCTAATTTTTTGCCCTTTTCAAAAAAAGGGGCTGATTCTATGCTGACAACTATGCAGAGGCACACCTATCTTTGCATGGCATATAGCATATAATTCAGACAAAGGCTCTTTCTAGATCATCAAGCAGGAGACTAAATTCAGCTAATTGCATTCTCCTTCAATAAGCTATTTCATATTTCAAAGAAAGAGCAACACAAATTACTCAATCTAGACTTTCCAAAGAAGCCCAGCTTAGGAAGTTCAAGTATGTTAAAGGTGACATGCTCATGATCTACTACTGTAATTTTCAAAGTTTCTGAACACACTGAGCAGTCTGATTATCAGACAGAAACAAAAGATCCAGTGCCTGAAAACTGAAACAAAGTTAATGAAGAGAGAAAACAGAAGGTTCTCTGTCAAGTAGAGTTATATTGCATGTTCAGAGATGGGATGGATGCTGTCTCAGTTGACTTCTTGCGGGACTCTGGGTTCACTGGTAAATTTTCTTTCCCTGAGCAGTTTTAGTAGTACATCTATTGAATTGGGATATTTTTTCTCTTCACATACTATCACTTATTGACCGCGCTAATAAACATCAGACTATCCTCCTGTAGACATACCTGAAAGATCCACTCATAAATTTCAAGTGCAAAACTTCTCTTAGCATCCTTTATATATTTTAGTAGTTCAAATAATTTCAAATCACCTGTAATTGTTCTTGATCATAGAATCACTTGGTTGGAAGGAACCTTTCAGATCATTAAGTCAAATCATCAACCTGACTCTGGCAAGAACTATCATTTAACTGTATTGCCAAGCTTTATGTCTACCCATCTTCCCTGGGTAGAGGTGTGATACTTCCTATTTGTTAATTCACAAAGATGACATTTTTGCTCGGGTATTGTTTTCCGATGTCTCTTAATTCCTCTGCACACATTTTTCCTGGCTACCTATTTCCTATCTTTCCACCACTGCAGACAACTCAAATTATTTCTAGACTCAGAAGACACAAGCAACAACAGAAGTGAATCTCAACACAGGAGTTTCAGATACTCAGATGTTCATACATCCTGTTTTGAAAGCCTCCTTTTTATAGAAGGGAAACTGATGCCCATGGCCATACAGTAGCGATGCCAGTTTGAAAACACAGCTGTCCCTAGCCTTAAGGCCTCTGCAAAATCAGACCTGGAAGATCTCAGTTCCTTTATGTCTCTCATATAATGCTAGTATGAATTCCTTGTTCTTGTTGAGAGAAAATGGGAAAGAAAACAAAAAGGGAAGCAAAAAAGTCAAGAAAATTGTAATAAAAATAATCTAAATCTACAGTTTGGACAACCAACCTCTGCCTTATCCTCCAAAAGATGACATTTTTCATAAGTCTCAGTGTCAGCAATCATAAGAAAAACACAGGTCTTACATGTGATTCTTACTGATAAAACTCATGCTCCCCTTCAGAATCTTGGAATTTAGTCAGTTCATATTACAATCATTCTTCACTAGAGCATCACTGTATAAATACTGGTGTAAACTGAAGCATGTCTTAAAACACAGATTTGAGTTAGAATGAATTTCTAAGTTTTCTTTTTTAGTATTTTTAGCTGAAAGTGTTAAAACCCACTCATAATTAATTCCATGTGCATTGGCAAAAAAACCTATTTCAGTATCAAAAAAGAAATGTAAAAAAAAAACCAGCCAGAAGTTCTTGAAATCTTGATGAGAAGAACAAAGAAGACAAAGGAAAAGAAGAGGGGGAAAAAAAAAGGAGTTGAGGGTTTTGTGTCTAGGGGTAGAGGATCAGGAGGAAGCTTTCAGAATGATCCTATCTATCTACACAGGGCTTCTATTTCATGTTTTCACCAAACATTGAGAACATGTCAGCACAATGCTTACTTTTAATTCAGATAAATCTTCTCTTAATGGAAAGATTCAAGAAAAGAAATACAATTGCTTTGGATTCTTAATCTTTCTGAATGCTGCCAAAACTAGCTTTTTCTACTCCTGTGGGTTCCTCCTCCCTCCCCAGTTATTTAGGCACACAATTAGATCACTGAAAGCTAAATGTTGATCTACCCAAATTGATAAAAATTGAAGCCTTCAGAATGGGTTCTTCAAAGCCCACACTACTTTCTATATATACTCTATGCCTCTACATTTAAACAGGAATTAGCAGTTTTTTCTTATTGCCACATTTCTGTGGCAGAAATATGATGGTAAGAAAATGACAGATTAATATACTACAGAGAATATTTTCATACAGTAAATTATTCAGATAAAATATTCCTCTCTGGCTTTTGTTCAAAGAGGTTGATTTATCTTTGTGCTAAAGAGCCCACAAAAGACCTCTGCAGTACTTCATAGTATTTTGAAGCTGGAACAGACCATTAGGATCATCTATTCTGATCTCATGCATATTAGAGGCCAAAGAACCTCACCCAGCAATTTCAAGCCTATAACTTACAGCTGTAAGCTCACTCATTCTCTCAAGGTTAACATCACTAGCATGCAGAGGGTCTGCAAAAAGGTCTATATGGCAATTAAATCTCACTTATGATCTATTTTGAAGACTGCACAGCATTTATGAGGTCTAGGACACAGAGAAATTTATAGTGACTATGGGCACATGAGGTAACCCACCAGGTGACTGCAAACCTCCCCAACTCATAATGACCTTTAGGGGAAAAAATTACCAGAATCCTTAGGAAAATACAAAAATATGTTATTAAAATGAAATATTATGTTAATATTATCTACTGAAACCTGAGAGAAAAAAACTGCAGTTTTCATCTGAGCATGCACAAGAGTTATGACAAAAAAACAAGACTGTCCAGAGTACAGCCTTCTGTTTAGGCGTGACCTCTGAGTATATGTCTATGAGAGTATACAACAGGCAATTATTCAGCAAGATAGCCTTATATCAGGGCTGCGTTTCACTCTGAATGACACTCTCAAGTACAATGACAAAATACCAGCTTCACGCAAGAGTAACTGTACAAAAGGCAATGATCTGTGCTATACAGGAAGTCAAATCAGTAGATCATGTTGGTCCTAAAGAGCCTTAAAAATATATCATCTCGTAATACTGTATCCTCTATTAATCTTAATCCTCCATTTAAGTTTTAGTGCTGCTAAATTCAAGAGTATGGTGATATGGCATCAACACCTCAAAATCTGTTCTGGGAGTGAGTTACTGGAGTGCTTCAGCAAGTGAAGGAGTAACACCACAAGCTGCAGGAAAGCCTCTGCTGCCATCTAATGGGTTTCTCTTTCCTTCAAGAACTGTAAAAGTAGAGGAATACAGATATTTGCTTGTGCACTCTCATCTTACTGAGTACGCAAAAGGAAAAGGAGCCAGCACAACAAAAACATGCTGTTTAATATAGCTACCTTCTCCTCCCTGCCCTGTGTTCTTTCTACAGTCAAAATCTAAGCTGGGAGAAACATAATAACCACACATAGTTGTATCTTCTCACTTTGGATTATAGACTATGGCCAGTGTGGTTTTTGGATAAATATAAAATAACGTAAATCTTTTATTACAAGTCATATTTTTCCAGATTTTGAAATAAAGCACATTTCCAAACTCTCCATCCACAAACAGCTTCTCTGAAGAACAGCCTGTAGAACTGACCAGTGTATTCCAGTGGACTCATCAGTGCTGGCTATCAATGCTGTAAGTAATTTTTACACTGTAGTTACTGAAGCACAAAGATATGACAAAAAATTTAATCTGACCCTCTCTTCTCAAAATCTTGCTATTGATTGAAGAGCATAATGCACAAAGTGTGTTGTTTTTCGGTCATCAGGAAAGTATTTCATAAGAATCTCATTTCATAAGAATTCATAAGAATTTGTTTCAAAAAATAAAAACTTTACAGTGTGACACCATTTACTTACTTCAAGAAAATAAACATATCTTACTGTCAGCTAAAAGGTAAAATGCCTATAAAACAATATTAGAAGCACAATGTAGTAGGGGACAAGTATGAGTTACAATTAAAAAGATCTTTCCTAAAAGGATGAATCTTAAACGAGGGATTCAAAACAAAGTAAAATTAGTATTTTTGGGAAAGAGAATCTGAAACATTTTACCTCACATACACCAAAATGCAAGTTTACTTTGAACAAGAGGAAAACCTTTCCAGGAAGAAAGATGCAATTTTGGTGCATACACTGAGTTTGTGCATGCCACCAGTTAGTATCACGAACATTGGTGTACCAAAAGAGCAGGCCAATTAGCTATCAGCTTCTGGCAGAAAAATGCCTGGGGTAACAAAGAAACTTCCTCTCTGAACAGTTTGATATGGTAAGGGAATACTTTCAGCTTCACAGGAAGCATCTGGCAGAGGCTAACACCAAAGAGTCACTGAACTTAATGGATCACTGATCTCTCTCTTCATTTCCAATGGTACCTTCTCTCATAACTGGAAAACATTTTTGGACAGCAAGCATCAGTGAAAAGCCATTTATCTCTAGTATGGACTTTGACAGTCTACACTTATATTCTCTACCAAGATAAACAAACAAAAAAATTATCCTGCAGTGTTCACTCTGAACTTAACCTAAAGATAAAGTAAATTCCAAGAGATGCAAATTCAAGTGGGGACTGCAAATTCAAGTGGAGACTGCAAATTCAAGTAAGATTGTTCCCTAATGTCCACAAAGAACTAATGGATTGCTCAAATCTAATTCTGTCCCTATACTGCATATAAAATTGTTTTGTTATTTGCTTCGCAAACATACCTTCAGAGATACATGGGCTCACAAAAGAAAAACAAGGTTTAATTCCTCATGCAGGGTCCCCACAACACAGGCCACAGCTTTGTTCATTATGAGGCTACTGTGAGGTGGAGAGCAATCCGATGATAAAACCACAATTCATACGCAAAGGAAGGTAGGATGTGCAAGAAAACATTTAGGCACAGCTTATCTTCCCTGGAAGAATACTTGTCCTTCAAGTATTTCACACAGATGCTGAGCAGTACTTTCTAACCCTATGGAATTACTTAAAATTATAGAATGGTTTGGGTTGGAAGGGACCTTAAAGATCATGCAGTTTCAAACCCCTGCCTCCCACTAGACTAGGCTGCTCAATGCCTCTTCCAGCTTGGCCTTAAACACTTCCAGGGAGGAGGCATCCACAAGCTAACCTCTAAATAGAGATCCTTAATCCCTTACAGGATCTTTTTAAATTCTGTCTCTTTGCCAGCACATGCTCACAACACAACACCATGAAGATGCTCAAAACTAAAAAAGTCTGAAGATTCTCAATGCACAATTTCATGGATATGAATAAAGTCATTTGAGAAAGAAAAGACCTTCTGGATGAGATGCATTAAAATTCTTCTTCACCTAAATTTTGCTACAGATTGTACATGTTTGTAAAACCAGTAATGTCTTTTCAGCATTGGAACAAAATAATGTAGATGCATTGGCGGACTAACTAACAGAATCACTGATGAAATCACTGATGACTTGGTTAAGTGCATTTCTGCCAATGAACATTACAGCAGTTGAAGTATCTGATCCTCACAGCACAATGTGAACTGTGGATTCCTTAGAGAAAATACATTTGGGAATCACTGTGGTTAAAGCTAACTTAAGGTTTATCTCCAGAGTGCAGCAGCACCAAACAAGATGCTAGAAGGCACGAAAGAAAGGGGAGGTAGTACAAAGCTGGGAATGGATTCCAAGTGTTAGAAGCCTCACAGACATTTCAGACTGCTTTAATTCTACTGTGAAATATTTTCCTTTTGACTTCTTCATGTGAGGTCTGTTATTATTTACAATTCCAAGTAAAAAATCCACACTGCCATATTATTTCTCACCATGTCTCCCAGAAAATCACACAGCATTAAACAACGCTTAAACCACGAAGAATAATTTTAAATTTACTATTGTGGACTGCAAACAGATGTCAAGAAAACTATAAGCATAAGTAGAGATGAACATGAATCTGCCTAGAAATATTGAGTGCTAAATCTTTTCATTATTCAAATGAAAAGAAAGCATGGTTATCATTAGTACTAGCATTTTTCAGAAAGTAGTGAAACAAACTCATTCAAGGTTACAAAGAATTAGATTAATTGGTACATGCTGTCCTACATTTCAAAATACTGGACCATGAGATGAGAAACTAGAAATCTTCAGATCTTCAAAGTAATCTCAATTGCAATTTGTATTTGTGAAACTGTTCCCCTGGCTTTTCTAGATTTCACTGTCCACTATTCATTGTAGAGTTAGGATGTTTAATTATTCAACTGACCCTTCCTCCCCCATTAATTTTTCCAACTATTGTTTATATTCCTCGGAATAGCTGTATCCAGTGAGATTACTTTATCTTTCCAGAACAGAAAGTCAAAAGCTATAGGGGAAAATACCAAGTTAATAGGAAGTTCTGAGCATAATTAAAATGTAGGAGAAAAAAAAAAAAAGCAAATAATCCCAAACCTGAGAACTCTATCCAAACTAAAAGGCTTTGTTGCTATTGCCAGAAAGTAATGGCCTTGTGTAAATTAACTATGAATAGCAAAAGTGTTAATTTTCCAGAATATAATGAATAGATGTACATAGGGCTTGTAGAATAAATTTAACTACAACAGTACAATAATGAACAGTACGCACAGAAATCAATGGCAGCAGCAGTGCAAGCATTGGCTTGTAGCCATGCTGCCTTTACACAGAAACCAATAAATTCCACTTAAGCAGGACTAAAAGGAGTCAATAGGTAAATGGCAGCTTCCTCAAAGGAATTCCAATGCTGACAGAAATGACAGTCTCATTTCAACACAGGATATTCTCCATTCTTCACAATGAGGCTGGTGAGGCACTGGAACAGACTGCTCAGAGAGGTGTGAAGGCCACATCCCTGGAGGCACTGAAGGCCAGGCTTGATGAGGCTCTGAGCAACCTAACCTAGAACAGTATGTCCCTGCTCACTGCAGAGGGGGGTTGGACTGATGACATTGGAAGGTAGTTTCCAGCTCTATGATTCTGTGGAATTACCATTTACATGAAAATCCAGTGCTTGACTTAGTTCTGAAATATTCAATCATTATTTCAAAATAAAGATCTATTGTTCATGAGTAAGCAATTTAATCTTATGTCCAACTCATGAACCTCTGTCATCTCCTCTAATAAAGTTTTCTTAATTTTTTCAGTCATCTCAAGGACATTTTCGTTTTCTCATTTGGATTATGATACAGTTACAATGTTAGTATATAGCAAAAATTTTTCCTCCCCGACGAGATTAATCTCAGTGGTGGCAAAGTAAGTAATCCCTGTAACCATTATTTGCCTCCCAGAGAGGTGAGTGGCTTAACCAGTGTTTTCAAAGCCTCTGAGATGTCTGGAGAAAGGTTACTATAGGTAACAAGATTATTATAAATCATGGAATATCCTGAGTCAATTCCTGACTTCAAGTCTGGTTTCAAATCAATTAAGGAGTTTTATTCCCTCTTTGTTCTGTGTAGTACCACCAACCCTTGTTTACAGAGCTTAAAATCAAAATCATTCTGAAAGCATTTTATAGTTTCCATAACCAGTGTAAGACTTCCTTGTTCTCTGGACAGTTTAACTGAAGAGAGGACGTCAGGATACACAAAGATCATGGCCAGATCAAGACAGGTAGAGGCCAGTTTCATTTCAATACTTTTTTGTAACTGCTTACTTCCTAACTTCTTCTGCCCCCTAGCGAGTTTTGATTTTCACTGCACTGCTTTGTAAAACTCACATTCACATAAAAGTGCTGAAACACCAAACTCTTTTCTTTTTACATCCGTTAGAATAATTATTTGTATCATTACCCACTAAATATGTAATAAATCAAAGAACTTTTTCTAGCTTTATAGTGATAATATGCAAGAAGTGATTTTTACTGAGCAAGTGATTTTTACTGAGCAGGGAAACACACAAAAAATTGGCACATCACAAAACCCCTTTAAAACGTAAGTCCATATTTTTCAGCTTTACTAGAGCCCTGAAGCTAGAAAACCACAGTTTGTTTCACAAATCACTGTTTAATTAAAAAAAAAAAAAGAAAGAAATAACTATAGTGTTTGTTGCCTAGAAAGTATCTGAAACAACTCAAGAGCAAACCTACAACTATACACAATAAAGCAGGGAAAAGCAATCCAGTTAGATGGCTCAGATTATGCTTATAAGAAGTCACAGAATCATAGAATCATAGAATAGTTTGGGTTGGAAGGGACCTTAAAGATCATCGAGTTCCAATCCCCCTGCCGTAGGCAGGGAC
>VZTY01000762.1:162759-204017 GCA_013400935.1 Turnix velox | reverse complement strand
AAGATGATGTCAGTTGCCCTTCCTTTGTCCACCGATGATGTTACTCCATCATAGAAGGCCACCAAATTGGTCAGGCATGATTTGCCCCTGGTGAAGCCATGTTGGTTGCCTCCAATCACCTCTGTGTCACCCTCCATGTGTTTTTGCAACACTTTTAGGAGGATCTGCTCCATGACTTTGCCAGGCACAGAGGTGAGACTGACTGGCCTGTACTTTCCTGGGTCCTCCTTCTTTCCCTTTTTAAATATGGGAATTATGTTCCCCTTTCTCCAGTCAGTGGGAACTTCACCAGCCTGCCATGACCTTTCAAATATGATGGACAGTGGTTTGGCAACTTCATCTGCCAGTTCTCTAAGGACCCGTGGGTGGATCTCATCGGGTCCCATGGACTTGTGCACCTCCAAGTTTCTCAGGTGTTCACGAACCTGCTCTTCACAACACTGCAGTAACAACTAGCCAGTACAGCAAACACTGGTGTGTACTATCTAATAAACATGCTTCCCTTTAGGATTGGGCTTGAGAAAAAGTGCAATTTTAAAAGTGTAAACACACATCACTTACGCCACTAACTTTTCCTGCTTTTTCAGTTACTTATCTTCAGATGTAAATGTACCTTCTCTCATGTACTTGCTATGAAAAATCTTGGTACTGTCCCCAAAAAACCGAGTTGTCCAATATGAAAGTCCAAAGGAACAAAATAATTTCACAAACATAGCAATTCTAAAATAACAGAGTAACAGAATTCTTTGCTTCTACAAAGCCTGGCATGGAAACTTGGACAGTCAGATTTTGTAAAATTAAAACAAATTGCAAACGGGACATGAACTAGAATGCAGAAATATATTATCTAACAGTAGCCCAAAATCTAATCTATGTTTTGCTTCACAACATGAAGGTGAAGTGGGACAGATGAAGAATAATTCTAGAAACAGAAATTACAACATATGAGTTGGAGGCAAAAGCTCCACAGTCTAGTATGGCAGATAAGAAAGTGCTTATTTTAAACACTTTTGTTTACCAAAAGCATGCTATGCCACAGGCAACCTGTATCTTTCCTGATGGCACCAGGTAATAAAGTTCAAGTGGATGGTCAGAGGAGTGAAAAACCCCTTTTGAGAATGAGGAGTTTCACTCATTTGTTGCATGTACACAAATAGATAAACCTGCAAGGAAAGTGTAGGAATGAAAATGACAGCTATTCTAAGTAACAGACCAACACCAGAACACCGTACAAAAGAGGCAGAAACTACAAATGTTTCAGGAATACCTTTTCTGTAGAGCAATGGATGGACTATGTTAAAATGTCAGGCTTGATGATTCTATGAGTCTACAGGAAAACTGTCACTGCTAAAGTAAAATTAGTGTTATGGTCTAGGACCCATTTTACAACCACACGAGGTAATTAAAGCTTATAACGACCACAGGTATTTCATCAAGGATCATTTCTTTTCAGGATACAGTGCTAAATATGGTTACTGAAAAAAACAACTAAGTAGATTCAGCATATTTCCATGTACTGCTTATGGCAAAGTAGTAGAGATGGTGACTGCAAAAGCAGAGAGGATACAGAAGATGTTATACCAGTTTTTCCTCAAAGGGAATCCCCAGATGACTGCTCACACAAGCTCTCCATTTCCTCTACCCCACTAGAAATTACACTGTCTCAGACAGCAGCAAGGATAAAAAGGAGACAGAACTATTGTGCCAAAGAAAAGCATACCTAAACCTTGGCTTGAGTTGAGTGCAAGATTGATAATCAACAGCACAACTTCTGTTTCAGAGGATTCTCATTCTACACATTACACTCATAATTAGAAATAGTAGGGTTTTGGAGCATTTAAGTTTCTATTTTTTTCCCACTGAGATCACTATCTCAGATCTAAGACAGAGGAACGGAATGCCTAATATTTTTCTTTGAGTAGTAGCTTTGCACTTGTTATAGTGAAAAAGCAATAATGAAACTGTTAAACACTATTACAAATTAGAAGCACTCCATGTTACAAATGTTCAAATCAAAGTACCCTAAAAGTGCCTGATGTTCAACAGAGAAACAGCACTGCATGCCGTAACAGATGTCTCTGGCTTTGTAATCAACATCATTAGCATAATTTTGGTATTTTTTGCCCTAAACATCAAATAAAACAAACGCAAAGAAGTGGCATTAAATTAAAAGTAATTTTATTCACCCACTTAAGAGGCTTTCTCCACCTTGCTCAGAAATGTTAAAGTTTTTACAGAGCTGTAGGGTAGCAACCACTGGAACATAATTAATCTAGGATACTACAAAAGCTGGGACAACATTTGCCTGGTATTAACATTTTCACTGTATTTATCACTTAAGACAATGAAGTGATTGGAATGAAAACACCCTCATCTAGTTACAGTTCCTATAATGAAGACAGATACAGACAGTTACTAAGTCAAAATATGTTAGATTCTGGATGCAAGAAGAGAGGATACTTACTGAAACTTTCCACAAGGTCAAGGGCAACGTGAGTGGCAATCTCCATTCCAGTATTTATGTAAGACTGGCAGTTTTTCAGAGATGAAAGTGAGGAATCCACAGAGCTGAATGAAATTCTTGCACTGCCCGGCATCTTGGAGTAGTTACTCTAGAAATAACAGGTGAAATATTCTGAATGTGGTTTCCACCCAACTAATTTGTGAGAGGAAACAGAAGTAACAGATAGTTCATGATAAAGATGTGTCAACAGAACCACTGAAACATACGAGAGCAGAGATGAAATCTTAGCTCACAAGATGCCAGCAATTCCCGTGGAATTTCAAGTCACCTCCTGTTTTATTCACTATTAAGCAGAACATCAACACAAAAAGCATCTTGCAGATTTTTCTATTAATTAATATTGCTCAACCACAATGAGGTGCAAACTCAGTGATTATGTTCACTTGAAAACCATTGCTCTATTTCAGATGCAAAAAAAACCAGATGCCAAAAAAACTATGTTTACTAGGTACATTATCAATTAGGCTAGAAAGAAATTCAAATTCTTCCATCTATTTCAGACTCACCAAATACTGTTTCACTGGCTTTTAGAAAAAATAATCTAATAAAGGGCCACACCCTGAAGCATGTACTTAAAAGTAAAACATCTAGTATCATCATTAATAAAAGTCCACCTTACAAATGCTGCCTACTTCCCCCAAAGATGCTAAAAACTTTTGGTGCCAACATTCCATTAGCACACACCAGCACAGCACAAGAATCACATTTTGCTTCTTTATCACTGTCATCCTTTGCAATACTGATTCCCAACCTACAAGCTTGCTGAGATTAACTGTGTCTCCTGCGTCATTAACACAACCTCTAAGTGGGTTTGTTTACACTGTGCCTATCCACACTGCTCACATCAGCTGGCTTCTTCTCAACATCGACCTGTTGGACTAGGTCCAGAGGAGGCCATAAAGATGGCCAGGGGCCTGGAACATGTCTCCTTTGAAGACAGGCTGAGATTGCTAGGGTTTGCTCAGCCTGGAGAAGAGATGGCTCTGTGGAGATCTTGCAGCAAGCTTTCAGCACTTAAAGGGGGCCTACAGAAGAGATGGGGAGGGACTCTTTTATCAGGGAGTGTAATGATAGGGCAAGGGGTAGCAGTTTTTAACTAAAAGAGGGGAGATTCAGATTAAATATTAGGAGGAAATTCTTTACTGTAAGAGTGGTGAAACACTGAAACAGGTTGCCCAAAGAAGCTGTGAATGCCACATCCCTGGAAATGTTCAAGGCCAGGCTAGATGGGGCTTTGAGCAATCTATTCTTGTAGGCCCAGCAGGTGGTCAGAATTGGATGATCTTTAAAGTTCCTTCTAACCTAAGCCACACTATGATTCTCAAAAACTCCAACATCTGCTCTTACTTTTTCATGCTTTGCCCTAATGTGCTTGGATAACATGTAGCTGCTATAAGAAACATGGGCCGGGTGTGCAAAATCGTATACCTTAAGTTGAAGGAGTTACGAAAAATTTGGCTTAGCTTTCAATACAAAGTAATTTACAAAAATAAATGTATTTAATAGATACAAATACTGCATTAGTCCATGTAAAGAATAACTGGTATGTTCAAAGACTACAATGAGATCATACTGGGGGAGGGAAAGACCGGAATCCACAACCAAATTTTGGATATACAAATTTTATCTGAATTCTACACAAGATACCAAGGGTGATGAGTTGTTCTATCAACAATAGTCTTTGACAGTCTATAATCCAAGAGAAATTCCAAAAATACCTTCACAGAAAAGTCAAAGCTTTGATCATGTTTTGCATACCTAATACTGCATCTCCTTCTCCTACTTTGCTTCATATTCCAGAACTAAATCTTGCTTTCACGCTAACCTGAACAACATCTCCACATTCCAAATTAATATTATGCCAACTCTAAACCCTGAACACTTGCTGTCATGCTCTATTCCATCCTTAGATTTTCTTTCAAATCTTTTTTTTTTTCTTCATTTAAAAAAAGGTGTTTCACCACTCAAGACTATTTTTTATATCACTTTAAGGTCATGTGGTTCCAGCAACATGTAAACAACAGTTCAATTTCACTACTTGAACTTCTTAATTACAAAAAAATTACATTCCTCTCTATGCCCTTCTAAAGGTCCATCTTGACACAGAGGAGACAGCAGGCTTCAGCAACAGCATGTTATCAGTTCCTGCTCTCCCTGAAGCCAAAAGAAAATGATCACTACTTTTAGAGAGCTCTAGAAGCTGGCAAACAACAGAATGCAAGGAAAAAAAATCCTTACAGAACTCCTCAAAAGAAGGAAAAGGATTCTCTTAAAGATCTAGTAGTAAATGCTTTCAGATTTTAAGCTACTTTTTTAAAGCAATTGTTTGCTACCTTAGTTATAGTAAGACTGTTCATACAGAACCTCTGTGATCCAAATATATACTATTAAATTGGCAGGTAATATCATCTCAGCAGCTCGAGCCTTCCAGGCCCACTTAGTGAGGTTCTGATTGCCTCCTTGAGCCTAGTAAACCCCACGCACTGAGAAAGCCTGCTGCTCTTCTGGAAATTTCAGATACACAACATGAAAGGCAGGAATCTGAAGAAAAAAGCCAACAAAAACCAACAGTGAAATGTTATAAAGGTTTTTTGACTCTCCTGACGGAAGCACTGAGCAAACTACGAAGAAATAGAAGCTACTTAAAATTTGCAGCTCTCACCCCACAACCCTCTGGCTTCTGCAAAACACAAGCAGCAATAGCAGAGCTGAAAAGATGACCACGCATGAACACCAAGACAGGCTTTTTCCTTCGATTA
Organism: Turnix velox; assembly: GCA_013400935.1. Lineage (NCBI taxonomy): Eukaryota > Metazoa > Chordata > Aves > Charadriiformes > Turnicidae > Turnix > Turnix velox. The sequence goes on along the minus strand of VZTY01000762.1, from coordinate 198,734 downwards.
TAAGAGATCAAACAGCTTAGACAGGGCTACCAAGCAGCAAGCTTAAGTTTCTATTCTGACACTTACTTTAAAGACCTGAGCAAATGAGCTTATTTCTCTATGCTTCAACATCCCAAACCATCAAGAAGAGTTACTTCTGTAAATCAGGATGTACCAGTGACAAGTGCTCACTACGAGCACGCTGAGTGACCATCAACCACAGGGAGACGTTACTTCCCCGCCACGAATGTCTGGAGAACATCCCATCACCCACTCCCGCAGCCCTCCACCTCACCCCCCGGCCCTCCTCAGCCATAGGCAAGGGCCCCACATCCCCCTTCCCGCCCACCTCTCCATTGCCACGGCCAGCGGAGCTCTGCCCTCACCCCGCCCCAGGAGAAGGGAGTGGAGGGGAAGAGCCCTCACCAGTGCCTCACCTAGTCTCACTACCGAAGCACGAAGGGGCTCCTACCCCAATTATGTCTTCCCTACACCGTCCGCCCGGGCAGTAGGAGCAGGCAGGCAGGCAGGCAAGCTGGGCCCGAAGGAGGCGGGCCGGAATAGCGTCATCAGCCGGCGCCTCTCCACATGACGGCGCCATCATGTGAGAGGGGAGGGTTCTTCGCTCCCCACGGAGGGACGTCGCCTCCTTCTATCCCTCCGCTTCCAGCTTCTCACCTCAGGTTCTGAGGGAGACCAGTATCCTTCTTGTTCCTGCCATTCACCGTACATAGCGGCGGAGGAGGGTGATCGCCGCCGAGCGGGGCCGGCAGTGGTGGGGAGAGGCGGCGGGCGAGTGGTTCGTTGCGCTGGTCCCTGAGGTGGGGTTGAAACCTTGAGGAGAGCTCTGGGGCAGGGAAGTGGGGACTGCTCGAGGCTCGGGGGTGTTGGGTTGGGATGGATTGTAGCTCCGGGCCCGGCTCGGCCGCTGAAATGTCTGGGGCCTACTGAAGAGCCTGCTGTGGCTTCTGATAGTGTCCGGCGAGTCGCCAGACGGGAAGGCCGGGCTTCGGTTCGGTTTCGGGGCAGAAGAGGCACTGTCGTGTTCGGATCATCTCGGTAGCTTGGGAGGTTGTTGCTGAAAAGTCAACTCTTAACTTTACGTACGTGTTTCTAGATGTTTTCAGCAGTGCTGGGTTCCTATCCTACAGGAATCATCTCAAAAAATAAAAGTGACCAAGAGATGCTACCGCAGCATGGAAACTAAACAGCCCTTTAGCAGCTGAAAGGAACGGAGTTGTATCATCTCCGTTTGTTATTAAAGTTTTTCTTGTTGCTAAAGCCGATTACAATCACTGTGATTGTATTTTCAAAGTGAACATAAACACATAATATGTTTTTGCTTTCCTTGTGGCCGTGTCCTTGTGTGGTCTGTGGTCTGTTGCTTCTGTATCTGTGATGGTTTTATTCTTCAGTTGTCCTCTTCAGCTTTTCCAGTACAAAAGGCTGTGCTTGCCTGAGCACACAAAGTGACCAAGTCATACATAGGCTATGTGCTGAAGACTGATTCAGTGCTTTTTGTCCATTTTACAAAGCTGTGGTTAATTTAGATCTAATAAGCTGAGAAATTCAAGAGTATGCTTAAAAATATGTCTAGGTTAAACTATAAAAAATATTAATGCAAACTCCTCTGAATGTGTGTCATTTTTGCAGGTTATTAATGGCGCAGCTAGTTTTCTCATCAGTCTTTCTTCTTCAAATAACCTAAAGACTACCAGTCAGAAGCTGACTGCAGGACGTCTGCTCCTCTGTCACATCCAGCTCCGTGATGGTTGATTTTCTAGCTGAAAACAATCTCTGTGGTCAGGCCATTCTCCGGATTGTCTCCTGTGGAAATGCCATCATTGCAGAACTTCTCAGGCTTTCCGAATTTATTCCTGGTGTTTTCCGCCTAAAGGACAAGGCTGATCAACAGAAGTATGGAGATATCATATTTGATTTCAGCTATTTCAAGGTAAAACCTTTATTGTTAAACTTTGTCTTAAAGCATTGCTGTCTCCCATGAGGATGTGAAACAGTCATTCCTGACTATTGTGTTTATTACGAGCATTCTTCAGAATTCACTATCATTACTTCTTATGTTGCTTAGTTTTTACTGGAAACTCACCAAAATGGTGTAGCAGATTGGAAATGCTTGCATGCAAATGTTCTGCTTCTGGGCTGTCTTGTATGTTACATATACTTCTGGTCATAGTTGGCTTCATCTTAGTCATTCCAGTGAGCAGAAACAGTCTAGGGAAGGTTCTGTGCTTAGACCCATTTAGGCAGAATTTGTGTGTAATTAGTATCTGCACTGAGAGTATACAGGTGAGAAGGGGGCAGCAATTTCAAGTGCTTTCAAGACCAGTCCTAGCTACATCTTTCAGAAAGTTTGATGAGTCACCTGGCCTGTGAACTTCTATGGATGGTCATTATATAAAACTTGAGTTATATTCTGGGGACATATTTTTATTATTTTTTCATTATTGTTATGTTTCCTGCAATAACACAAAATTGTTATTTAACCAGAAGATTCTGAACCTGTGCAGTTGGTTGTTTTCCTTTGGAGCACTTCTGTGGGCAGTATGCCCATCTTCCTTTGGTTATCTGTAGCTTATTCTTTGCAGCCATGAAAACTGCTTTCTGCTTTCCTGTTTGACAGTACTTTGATTGTTCATTCACTGGACTTGTTGCATGTGCTGAATAAACAAACAAACAGTAGTGAGTGGTGTCCGTTATTGGGCCCTTATTAGCCTTCCAAAATTAAGATTCTTGCAGTACCTATTTCTCTCAGCAATTTTCCAGCATGTTTAAGAACCAACTTTGGAGACTACCTAATCTGACCTTATCTGGCTTGTGCAATGACACGAGTGATAATAGTTAAGCAAGGGGGGGGAGTGTTTGAGGTTGTGAATTTCAAGCAAAGACACAAAAAACCCTGAGTGCAAATGATTACCCAGATACCTATAGATGTATGTGCTTGCTTGGAATTTTAAAAGCAGATAGGTATGATTGGAGAGAAATACAATTATCCTTGGAACTGTTAAGATTTTTGATTGTTAAGGAAGCTCAACAGCGCTGCTGCTTTTTGGTATAATCACCCCAAAATCTAGCAAAGACTTAATTATAAAGCCAAGATTAGTGAATTTACAGGTATTTTCACTGTGAATGTGCTATTTCTGTATCCATGACTCTTATAATTGCCTAATGAGGTTTGAGATTTTGAAATTTCAGGCTGTTTATTTTGGGCATTTGAAGTTTATGGGCAGTTTGTGGCCTGCTTTTATCCTTTCTTTTATGTAGGTATTTTGTGCAGAAGGAGAAGCAGAAGAGCACTTTTAAAACCGCACAAAAATATCAGCTGCATGTTAAGTTTTATGTTTTATTGTAAGCTATTTTTATGGAGTTAATATTGTCTAAAACCTTTTAAGCCTTGATTTTCTGCTGTCATATGTGGTCTGTAGGATTTAACAGTATTTTCATTTAAATGTTAATAATGTTTTCGCCTAATTACAAACAGTTTTTTCATTTAAAGGGTGATAAGACCAAATGGTGGTCCTGAGAAATGTTGACAGTGAGAAATAGTTAGAAAAGTTTGTACTATTGCTTTATGGAATTTAGGCTTTTCATCCCTATCCTTTCTCCTCCACGTGTGTTAATGACACAGTTCCTGCATTTATCTGGGGGAGTAGCACTTGCCTAGATTCACAGTCTGTAAAAAAAAACAACCAAAGTCTAGTACTTTCAAGCAGTTTAAATGTCTGAGAATGTACTGTCCTTTGTTAAGGCTTCAATGTTATGATTTCTGTCTGAGAAATCAATTAGATCAAATGTATAAATGAAAGAAATCCATCAGGGAGATAGCTATCACTATGAAAATCACATGGTGTCTTTGGATGCAGTGAGTTTTACCCAAAACCATCATCTATTCTTTTCCATTGGTTGCCTGGGATAAATCGTATTTAAAATCATTGCAGGTTGTAAGAAATTGTAAAACTCATCTTTATGGAATTGATGTGCAATCACAAAGTAGCTTCAAAGACCACTGATCTTTATTTTAGGAAGAATTATTAATTCTAGTGTTGTGCACAGAGTGGTAGTGTGTGCATTCTGTGTCCTACTGAAGAAAAGATAAATAGAGTGGAAGAAAAATCATATATCTAAAAATTAAATTATTTTTTAGGGGCCTGAGACATGTGAAGGCAAACTGGAAGCCAAACCTGAATTACTGGACTTAGATGAAGAATTTCGTGAAAACAACATTGAAATTTTGACAAGATTTTATCTAGCTTTTCAGAGTGTACATAAATACATTGTAGATTTAAACAGGTAAGGTATCTGAAATGCGTATGTAGGGATTTTATGAAAGACTAGAATACTCAACAGTTTTAATAATGAGAAGTTTTTCCCTTAGAGACTTGATGTGCTCTTTGTTCAAGCATGTTTATGTGTGCCCAGAAACTTAATGGTATGAACTTTTTAATTTTTTCTCCTGCCATTGCTGACCAACTTAATATATGACTTGGAAATATTTAGTATCTCTACTAAATTCCCTGAATTCTAAGCTAGAGCTGTTTTTTCTTATTTATCTTGGGGATTGTCTTTAAGTAGTTTGTTTTTATTTTTAAATACTCCATATTATTAAACTAAGTTTATTATATATTTATAATTGTTTATTATTATATTGTAATATACTAAAACAATTATAGTATTTATATGGTTTATGTATTATAATAATAATTAACTAAATTAATTCTTGCAAAGCAGAATGGCAGGTAGGTTTTCTTTAGATTCCTTTTGCATTATTTTCATAAACATAGTTTTTCAGTGGATTTGTCATATTCTGAAGTTTGCTATGCTTACTCGTATAAATTATGATATGAAAATTTCATGAAATCTTAATTCTTAAGTGTAAAAAAAATTGTGTTATTATTCATGTTATATTAAAAGATTAATTAAAATATCTTCTGTTAATTGAGACAACCATACTAATTTTCTAGCTTTGCCTTACAAAATGCAATTGAGTTCAATTTATGGTATGTCCAGAAGACATTTTTTGAGGAAGCCTGAAAATACTACAATTTAGGTAAATTTTGTAATGGAAGCCTTTTCATTCCTCTCAGACTGTTTTCCACCCATAAGAAGACTAAGATTTTAGCTGTAAGTTACAAAGTATCCTCTAGTGCCTTTCATGTCAGCATATGGAAGAGGTTTATCCCAACTGGGTGACTTGATCCAGGAGTTCTAGTCTCTCATTTAATAGTAGAGCATCTCTTCTTTGTCTGAAAAATTCCATCCTTTTTGTATTAGGAAAATGTTCTTTTGTATCTCCTGAGTGTCTGAGAAAATTGACTGACTTCTGAGGACATACGATTTGAGAACAAAGCAGTGAATGACCAGCTTTTTGTTATGATTCCTAGATATTTAGATGACCTCAATGAAGGGATTTACATTCAGCAAACACTAGAAACAGTCCTCCTTAACGAAGATGGAAAACAGCTTTTAGTGAGTATTGAACAGTTCTATAATAGTAGAAAATGAACCTACTGGTTTAGTGCCAAACTAGACAAAGATGTAAATGTACTTAATGCACGAGAATGTTACAACTCACTTTGAGAAGAACAAAACTAAAAATGTACAGCCTTCCATTTTTCATATTCAGTGACTATGTAGTTGGCAAAGGGTCAGTTTGCCACTGTATGTTTGTGCTACTACAAAACTGCAATTATGTTATTTCTTCCCTTTTTCTAAACAGTGTGAAGCTCTGTATTTGTATGGAGTCATGCTACTGGTCATTGACCAGAAAATTGAAGGAGAAGTCAGAGAAAGGATGTTGGTTTCCTACTACAGATACAGGTATCTTGATTTTCAGAAGCACTCAATGCTGAGGATATAATATGCAGTATATTCAGTTAACTAGATTATCGATTTAAGATAAATCAATGACTTTTTGACTGTCTGGCTGTACAGATAGACTGATAGTTTGGCAGGGGTCTCTGCAAAGGTTACTTGTCATAGTAATGTCCTTGCATTAGCAGATCTTCCAGTTTTAGCTGCAGAACTGGTGCAAACAATTTTCATGATGTCACAATAGAAATTTTAAGTGTGCTGACAAATAAACTTTCAGCCAAAGCAGAATTTCAAAGGAAATCCGTGCAAATCCATTTGTATGTGTTAAAAATGAGTTATCCTGTTTCATTGCTTCCTTGACTATGTTTATGCTTCTCAGTATTTAATCAGAGAGGATTCCTTAACTGTGGGGTGTAGAAGTGAATCAGCAAAGAGAATTCAGAAATTGTGAGGAAAAAGAAGGAAAAAACCCTAAACTCCTCTGAATATAAAGCTACTTGTTTCCGTTCCTGAATAAAGTTAATTTTTCTATTTGTACACTGAGATTCCAGCACAGACATTACCAGAGTCCTCCTATAATAATTGGTGAACATTATATTCATGGATTAAACAACCAAAAAAACCCACAACCTTAGTGTCTGATAATTTTGTTGGACGAGAAGCATGATTACAAGGGGAGGGGGAAGAGTAAATAGATCATACAGCTCAATTTTTCTTCCTTTCTTTTGTAAAACAGTGCAGCCCGGTCCTCTGCTGATTCCAATCTAGATGATATCTGTAAATTGCTTCGAAGCACTGGATACTCAAGCCAACCTGGAGCTAAAAGACCTCCAAACTATCCCGAGAGTTACTTCAGCAGGGTACCCATAAGTGAAACATTCATTAGCATGATTATTGGCCGCTTACGGTCAGATGACATTTATAACCAGGTAAGTTACTGTGAGCTAAAAGAGGGATCTTAAACTGAATAGAAAATATTTCTCAGGGTATTACTCAGCCATTAAGCCCAGAAAAAAAAGATCACAGAATTATGGAAGTTTGAAGGGACCTCTTCAGATCACCTGTTGCAACCCCCTGGCTCAAAAAGGGTCAGCTGGAGCAGATTACCAGGGCTATGATCATTTGGGTTTTGAGTATCTCCAGAGGTGCGGACTGCAGAACCTCTCTGGACAGCCTGTTCCAGTTTTTGGGCAACCTTACAGTAAGAAAAAAATTACATATTTTTGTTTAATATCTTTACATCATAAGTGATTTGCCACTCCTGATAATTCTTGTTCCTTCAGAGATTCCCTTTTTTTTAGTTACTGAAAAGAGATTTATCATCCCTTAGTAGACAGCATGTTTAAAAAGGAACACTAATATTACAGTTACTAAATGCGACAGTTGTATTAATAATGGAAAAGAATAAGAATTGAAGGAAAGATTAACTAATGGCTACTATATTTACAGTCTTTTCTAATGACTCCTTTGAGAGATCTTTTAACAAATCATTTGCTTTTGAGTAGGCTTCTGTCTTTAGGATGAGCAAGCAATCTTATTTCTGTAATTACTGTAACAGTTCTGGATAACTAAAGCTGTTAATAAATGCCAGAAAAACAGTACTGTAAGATTAAAGAATTATTAGGAGAAATAAAATCTTAAATCTTTTGTCAAGAGTAATAATTTTAAAGGATGGACCTTATCCAGAACTCTTCCTTTGAGGGGTAAAAATGCCTTTTCAGCTGTACATTGTTCTAGAGACAGACAAAATATAATCTAGCAGGCTGTGAAGAAATACCATTTTATGACATAGGAAACTCTGAGGTGTTTGTGAGCTTGTCTAGAAATTTTACTTAAATCAACCGATACTTTGTACCAAGATTGTCTTCTTTTTTATATAGTGTTGCCTTATAATTCAAATAATACTGCAAATTTAAACTCTGTTTTACAGTTGATAATGAAAGACATAATGCTTCTATATAAAGCATGATTATAAACAATGTCTCTTATTGCAAATGTGGAACAAAAAGTAGGGTAGAAATCTTTGGTTTAACCCAAACTGGTTAAAAGGGTTTTTTACTATATCATGTTATGTCTGAGATGTTACCTCCCTTTGTTACTTACTCTTCGTGGCAGTGGGCAGAAGCTTCCTGTTTTTTTCTAACTTGTCTGAACAATTAATAATGAAGCAACCAAACAGAGAAAAATATGCTGTTAGTAAATAACAGCAGAGAACTCTTTTCTTTTGAAAGTGTGGGATGTGAATTTGATGCCAGCTTTTTTGCTAGTATGGAGATCTTTTAATATATTATTATATGTATTTTTAAAATGAATATTCATTTGATTAATTTTTTTAATCTTTCTGGTAGATGGAATTGGTGAATAATTATCTGCATCCTAATTTACTCTTACTTTGATTAAATAAATCCTTATTTCTATCTGAAATTAACCAAAGAGCTTAAGATAACTAAAAATTGTAAGAGGCATTTTAGAAGGATTAGGTATGTTTAGTTAATCCCACTTTTGTCTATACTATATTCCTTAGTGTTGCCCCATAATATTTTTAAGTGCTTTACATTGCATTACATTGTGTTAAGATTTTTGTTTGTTCCCTTTTTCTAGGTTTCAGCCTACCCATTACCAGAACACCGCAGCACTGCCCTGGCTACACAGGCTGCTATGCTCTATGTGATTCTTTATTTTGACCCTTCTATTCTTCACACTCAACAAGCAAAAATGAGAGAGATAGTGGATAAATACTTTCCAGATAACTGGGTAAAAAATAATTCTTTTTTAAAACTGTTCCTTGGATCTACTGTTATAGGAACAATTTAGCTTATTTTTACAAAATGTAATAGGGAAAATAATAATGTCCTAAAACTAGAATGGATTCTCTTTGGGGATTTTACTTTGGTCAGAGTGCAACAGTCTAAGTCAAATCTGGACAAGCATGGAAGATTACCCTTTGAAAGTAGTAGTTGTTGTTTTAAATGCTTAAATCAACTATAATACCATCACAATTAAATTTATCACAGAAAAATGTAGACTGGAAGACAGTCTACATTTTAGTCCAGCCTTCTCCTCAACACAGCGCAAACTTTAAAATCGGGCTGCTCAGGCCTCTGTAGCCATCTATGCTTGTGCTTAATTGCTCTCATGATGAAGAATTTCTGCCTTCTGTACAGTTGGAATTTTCCTTGTTGTAACTTTTACTGTTGCTTGTCTTCTTACTATGCACCTCTGAAATGGTGGCCTTGTCTTACTCGTAACTTCCCATTAAATAGTGGAAGACCACAGTCAGGTCCTTTAGTCATCTTTTCTTTCAGCTTAAGCAAACCCTGCTCTCATAGTGGGGCCCCGTAAGTGTCTTAGTGGCCTTTGGTTGATTCATTCCAGTTTGTCTGTGCCTTTCTCATACTGAGGAGCCCATATCTGGACACATTAATCCAAGAGGGACCTTGTAAAGACTGATTAGATGGAAGTAATTGCTTCCCTCAGCCTGCTGACCACTGTCTGGCTGACATAGCCTAGTGTATGATTACCCTTTGTTGTCATAACTGATTTGTGTTTAGTTTGTCCATTATGTCTGTTTCTACCAAACTGTCACGCAGGCTGTCAGTTCCCAGTTTATGTGGTTGCAGGAGTTTGGTTTTGTCCCAAGCACTTAGTATTTATTATTATTGAACTTCATGTGGTTTCTGGTGGTGAATTCTTACATCATCAGTGATAGTGGATGACAGTTTTTCTCTCCAACGAATGTCCTCTGAAACAGGCTGACATTTAACAACAGAGACCCTAGGCAGTCTGTATCAAAGGGAATCAGACTTAATGAAGAAATTGTAAACTAATTTGTGTGTCTTGGTTGTTTTCAGATTGTGTTTTTCTGTACTGTAAATGAAACTGAATAAAGGAAGGAAGAAGCTGTGATAGCTGGCTATTTCAATATACATTAGAACCCATTATTTTCTGTAAATGTGAAGGCTTATTTTAGAAACAGGAACTTGACATTGTGAAGTTTTGATTCTGTCAGCTTTTTTATTCACTTGACTTAGTAGTGCAAACTGTAGTTTTAAGACAGCACCTATCTGCATGTGATCAGGTATGGAAGAGTTAGCTGCCAATATTGTACTGAATGCATGACTCTAGAGCTAGTTTCATGTGATTGCTGGCAGCTACATTGTAGCCTTTTCAGGAACTGTCTTCTTCAGGAATTGCACTTCAGGAATATGAGACAGATCCTTGTATCAGCAAACCAGTGTCCCATTTGCTTTACTGGCTTCCTTTTTGTCACTGTCAGAAAATCTCAAAGGCTGACAGTGTTTTCTTAGAAGTGATTACTCCTGTATGGAGAAATATTGGAGCAACAGTGAGATGAAGCTCATAATACCACAGCTCTCTGTATCCTTCATTTGTCAGTAAACCAAGGTGTCTCTTTTTAATCAAGTATCTTGCAAACACTTCTAGGCATTGTGGAAATGAAAAATGTCGTAAGTTCAAAGGGCTGGAGCAACTGCCCTATGAGGACAGGCTAAAGGAGTTGGGGTTGTTCAGCCTGGAGAAGAGAAGGCTCAGAGGGAACCTCATAGTAACTTATCAGTACCTGAGGGGGTCCTACAGAAAGGCAGGGGAGGGAATTTTTAACATAATATCGGATGGGAGGACTAGAAGCAATGGATGTAAATTGGAGGGGGGTAGGTTTAGACTTGACATAAGAAAGAAATTCTCTGCAGTGAGGGTGGTGAAACACTGGAACAGGTTGCCCAGAGAGGTTGTGGAACTCTGGAGGTGTTGAAGACCAGGCTGGACAAGGCACTGGGCAGCCTGATCTAGTGGGAGGTGTCCCTGCCTATAGCAGGGGGGTTGGAACTCGATCTTTAAGGTCCCTTCCAACCCAAACTATTCTATGATTCATGAGAAGAAATACAGAGACCAAGGATATTATGTAGTGGGTGGAAGAACTGTCAGTGTGTTTTCAGAGCTCTAATTAACTGTGCCTCTAATTAACTGTACACTTTTGGTTTCTAAGTCTTTTTACTCATTGATTTCAAAAGGTGGGTGGAGCAAGAAGTACAGATATCAACAATGTTCATTTCTCACTTATTTATACCCACTGCATATCAATTTATATTCATATTGCTAAATGAAAAGTGTGTCTTCCGTAATGAAAACATTTCCTTCTTCCCTCTTAGGTCATTAGCATATACATGGGAATCACTGTAAATCTGGCAGAGGCATGGGAACCCTACAAAGCTGCTAAAACTGCTCTCAACTACACGCTGGATCTCTCAAATGTTAAAGAGCAGGTACATAAGCCAGTGTTGATTACTTTTAGAAACAAAGAAGTCATGTAGGCATCTCAAGTATATTATTTGACATCAGTATTGCATGCATGTGTATTGCATTGAGATATCTGTGTTGCATACAAGTACAACATTTTGAGTAAATAACTTCCAGTTAAAGATACTTCAAAGTTTCATAATTTGGTCTTCAAAGCACTGCTTGTTTCACTTTCTCTTGCAGTGGTTGTTTCTCTTAAAAGTTTCAGGATTGTGACTTAAGAGATGCTGGCACTCATTGCCATGTTGTTCAGCACTGGGATGTCTTAAGCTGACTGTAGTGTTTGGTTTATAGATAACAGTTTTAGCAGTTACATATTTATTCTGACAAAGTGTGGCACTGAGTTTTCGGTAGGGCGTCATAAATTAAATACCCAGTAATGTGGGAAAAGCAGAATAATACTGGAATGTTGAATGATGCAATGCAGTTAGTTTGTTTTACCAGGGTCATTTTCACCATGCCTAAAATCCAGTGAATAATATTGGACTGGTTGGTTGTGTGCCCAGTCAGCAAGTCAGCTGACTGGTGATAACTGAATGCCTGCTTAGAATCTGGACTCGTGTGCTCAGGAAACAACACACAGAAGTGTCTGATTAGGGGAACTCTGCTATTGTTTAGTAAACTTTGGAAATACAAGCAGATTTTTTTCCTTAGTCTTAGGGAAGAAGTTCACTAAATAGAACTAATACTGACTTTATAACAGATGTTTCAACTCTGGAATAATTTTTTTTGGTCATTCTTCTTCCTTCTCGTTAGACAATATTAGTCCTGTTCTTATGAATAATTTCTAGAGTACATAAGTGAATACAGGAAGTTTTTAAGTCTGCATTTTTTGAAGCATTATGCTTCCTGTGCAGGCTTTTGCTTAAAGCTTTAGCTTCCATCCTGTATCATGTGGTTGCAGTGTAGGATATTTGCTAGTAATAATGATAATAATTTTAATAGTGCTTTCCTGGTCTGTGTGATCTGTGTGCCTTGTGACTGCACTGCCTGAGAAGTTAAATCATACACAGCATATTCCATTTGCAGCAAGGATTACATTGATGCAAGCTTTTGTATATTCTCAGGCAAGCAGATACGCCACAGTCACAGAGCGAGTGCACACACAGGTGCAGCAGTTTCTCAAAGAGGGCTGTCTCAGGGAAGAGCTGGTGCTGGACAACATTCCCAAGCTGCTGAATTGCCTGCGAGACTGCAATGTAGCAATTCGCTGGCTGATGCTACACACTGCAGACTCAGGTAAGACTCCACAGGAGACTTCTCTTAGAGAGCTGTCAATCCAGCTACACTGGTACTGCACACTACATCCCAAGGGAAGTTCAGTGTGTGTTGCTGCTAAACTCAGCAGAGTTTCATCTACTGTTTATAACAAGTAGTTTAAGCTGTTCTTTTGCAAGCAGTCTTCTAAAATCTTCAGCTGAAGCAGCACACATGCATTTCCTCGATTTTTATGAGGCAGACACGGATATAGAAAGCAGTATGAGAAGTCGTGACCCTGTTGCATAATACTGCTGAAAAATTCTGAGAACTTTATCTTTTTCTCCTTTATCACATTAAGTGTCATTCTGGAAGTTTACCTAGGACCAAAAGGAAAGCAATAGCCAGTTTGTTGTACTTAACAGACTCAAAACCTTGGTTTTGAACTATTGAATTCAAATTCAACTTAATCTGTTGAATAATCTCTCTGCCATGAGTTTGGGTTTAACTTAATTATTTGGACATTACCTTTGTATAACACTTGTGCTGTCTTTGAAGCTGAGGCTACTCACTATGTGACAGCACTTTTCTGGGAGAGCTTCTCTTAGACCTCTGTTAGAAATAGAGGTCTCTGGGTTTCTCAGTCAGGTGTACAAAATTCAGATTTAGTTTGCAAAAGCTCACAGAAGAGTTTTAAGAAGGCTGAAGCACCACAGAAACCTTCATCATTTCCTATTCTAATGAAGGGTTGTACAAGGGTGGTGAGACCTGTGTAAATAGAGTCTTAAATAGGAAAGCAATGTATCTTTACTGTCAAACCATTAAAAACAAGAGTCCATTTACAATGATTTAAAAAGCTTGTCCAAATTCTGTTACAGTGGAGAAATGTCTCTCTGTTTTCAGCTTGTGATCCAAATAACAAACGTCTCCGCCAGATAAAGGATCAAATTCTGACAGACTCAAAGTACAATCCCAGGATCCTTTTCCAGCTCCTTCTGGATACAGCTCAATTTGAATTCATTTTGAAAGAGGTAACATGCTGCTGTCCTTCTTCAGCATTTTCATCTGAATAGCAATACAGAACCAAACATTTGAATACTTGACTAGTAGTAGTACATTTACTGCACAGTCCACTTACATAAAATCTGATGATTTTGTTTGTTGTGTGTTTACAAACTGCTATTCCTTGGAAGTGACTTTTGCAGTCTACATGATAATTTGCAGTTTTCATTCTTACCCAACATATTTGTATCTACTGAGAATTTTGAATGAACATCCTAATAAAATTTTTTATCCTTCCAAACTTCTGTTTTTCAGGATTTGTTTTGCACACAGGCAAGGGCCTAAGGGATAAGCTGCTAAGAAAACTCTTCACACCTACATATGGTGTCCCTGCTCACTGCAGGCCTAGATGTCTTTCGAAGTTTTCTCTTCCAATTCCCTGTTAATGCTGGTAGAATATTTAAAAGTATGCATATCTTGACATGTGCTTTTTTGAATTGGGTTTCTCTGCACAGGCTGAGATGACTACGTGAAGTTTAAGTCAACTTTAGAGTGTGCTAGGATTTCGAAGCTAAAAAAGTTTCTGGATATTTTTATAAGTGGCTGAAAATCAGTAATACCTGCATTGTACTGTTTCAAAAAATCCAGTTAATTTCTATAACTTTATGTATTTCTTAATTTTGTATTTAGGGCTTTGGCAAGATCTTTAAGTTATGTAATAGTGACTGTATGTTCTTTCCATCTGTTTTCAATATTTAATTTATTGTAAACCAAGTTGCTTTGTTTTCCAATAGATGTTCAAGCATATGCTGTCAGAAAAACAAACAAAATGGGAGAACTATAAAAAAGAGGGATCTGAAAGGATGACTGAGCTTGCTGATGTCTTCTCAGGAGTTAAACCTCTTACTAGAGTGGAGAAAAATGGTAATTATTGAAAAACAAACAATGGGGCAAAAAGCTGTTGTTATTTATAAGTTGAGATCAAAGGAATATACATCAGGATAATAACAAAAGTTTTCATGTGTCTCAGCTGCCCTGGAGGTCTCTTACATGGTGTCTCATTTAGATTTGCTAAATATATCCATACGTACTCCAGATGTAGGTACCTAATCGTTAAATGGGTCTATTTTTAAAGACATTTTAATCACATTAGATATCACCCTGCATTTAGATATGCAGGGTAAGGCTATGAAATGCTAGTTGACTTTTCTTTTAATGTAGTTCATGTTGTGTTTCATGTACAAAGGAGTGATTCTAAGGTTTGTGCCCATTAAATGTGGGGATAGTTTAACCTCTCATCCTTTCCTGAGCTGTAACTTGGATTTTGGTTGTATCGGAGTTCTTTTGAGACCTTCTTTGACTTTCTGTCTGCATTGAGTGGTGTTCTCCAAGACACGGAATTTTTACTGCTTTTCATATTTCTTGCTCTGTTTTTGAAAATTTTTTTTTCCTTGAATTAGTGTAGTAATAAGCACTGTAAATCACTTTTCACTTGATCAGGAATGCTGCATAAAGTGTCAGTGTAAGGGCAATGTTTGAAATTAATCCAAACCCATCAAACTTAAAATGCAGAGAATTTTCTTTGTTGCTTCCACATAAAAGCAGAATTACTTTACTGAAATATCTTTTTGATGTCAGCAAACTTGTAGCGAAAACATAGAAATTGCAACTGTCAAGGCAATTAACATTGTAGAACAGTTCATTAAATAAAAAATTATTATTTAAAGTGGCTTTTCATCCTTGCATAGATTTTATAATACCATTTATATTGATAGTTGGGGTTTTTTAATGTCTTGTGTGAAACTTACCTATTTCACGCTTCACAAGTCTACATGTTGAAAAGACTTGAAATATAAAGTAAGATGAAAACTTTATAAATAATTCCTTGTTTACTTGTTTGTTTTGACTAGCAAGTTCCTTGTGTCTTTTTGCATATTATACATGCAAGATTTGATTATTTTTTCCCCCTTTTTACATAGAAAATCTTCAGGCTTGGTTCAGAGAAATTTCCAAGCAAATCATGTCTCTAAACTATGATGATTCCACTGCAGCAGGCAGAAAAACTGTGCAGCTGATACAAGCACTGGAGGAGGTAGGACAAAGAAATTCTGAGATAAAAGACCTTGTTCTTTTGAAAAATAGCATTTGATACATATGCACTGACTTCCAATAGATGAGATCTGCATTATAACAATAGATTAAGCCTTGAGATTTTTGCAATCAGAAGAACTTGCTTGCAGACCCTGTGATTGTAAAATTATTAAAATTATGGATATAGCATGAAAAATTATGCCACTTGTAGCTGAGAGTTAGTAGGGTTTTTTGAGTGAATTAATTCAATGCTAAAAATTGTTTGGCAATGTGACTCATTTTATTAGAAATTAAGAAAATAAATTCACTTCAATCTAGAGAGGATTATCTCATAGTCATAGTCATCGAGGTTGGAAGGGACCTTTCAGATCATCAAGTCCAACCATCATCGCAACTCTTGCAAGCTTCATACCTGGACAGGGACTAGAACCCTTGACCCTCAGATTAGGAGTCTGATTATTTGAGAGGCAGAATAAAAACACTTGTTTTGTGTACTTATCTTCTACTTCCAGGATACCAAAAATACTCAGTATGGTGTTTCACAGTTAACCTCCTCAAATTTATTACTGAACACACTATAAAATAGGCCAGGATTTAAGTGTGTTGCTGTAAAAACATCCTGAAGAAATATGTCAGTTTACTGATTCTGTTTGTATTGCTTTCCTTACAGATAAATAGAAAATAAAAGGAGTTGTTTCATGGGGCTGATTTGTTTCTTTGTCTTTTTAAAATACAGGTCCAAGAGTTTCACCAGCTGGAAAGTAACCTGCAAGTTTGCCAGTTTCTGGCTGACACCCGCAAATTTCTCCATCAGATGATCCGAACTATCAACATTAAAGAAGAGGTCTTGATCACCATGCAGATAGTTGGTGATCTTTCTTATGCTTGGCAGTTAATTGACAGGTATCTTCGCAGGAGCCTTTGCTTCCAAGTCAGTCACTTGCAGAACTTTTGGGAAATAACATACCTAAATACTATAAACTCTCCAATTTGAAAACAGTCTTCTAGAACTCCTTCTTCTAGGAGTTACATTTAACTCTCATCAACTTGAATAAGAGTTAACAGCCATCCTTGTCATCTTATTAACTGCAGGTGAAGTGATAGTGTAATTTCTTACTGTCTATCCTACATCTATCCTATCACTAACTATAACAATTTTGTTAAACTTCTGTCTGTAGCCTTTTGTCTAGTTAAGTATTATCCAAAACACTGGAGTTCCTATTTCAACCAGATACAAACAAGGAAAGGCAAATGCTGGAGAATTCCCTCTGCACTGTGTGATTATTCGGAGCTGCTAATTCATTACATTTAGATATTAGTGCTCCCTGATGCCCTATTCATATCAGGTGGGGCAAAAGAATCATGTCATATAGATTCTTAGATCATATGAATTTCTTTTCTTGCCAATATCTCTTCAGACCAAAATCATCTTCCTTTAGTGAAATTCTTTAGTCGTCTCTGCCATTTCTAGATTACACTGGTGCTGATGACATATGATTTAACAGTTGAAAATAAGAGTTTCAGGGGAAGAAGCTGATTGATTTGTTTGTTTCCTACCCCAGCTTTACATCTATTATGCAGGAAAGCATCAGAGTCAGTCCATCGATGGTAACTAAACTCAGAGCCACTTTCCTAAAGGTAAGTATAAACAACAGTGAATGTATTTGAATGCTGCAGGTTAACCAAGGCATTTGCTGAATTAACTGGCTGTTAAATTTAAAACAATGATTGTTTAAAGGAAATAAAACCAGGTTATCCATGGATTTTCATGCTGTGAGCCATATTACTGCTTGCAGCTAAATAAGTCTCATTATCCAGCCCCTACTTATTTCAGTTATTTGCTGGAAATATTGGTACATAGATGGGATGGATCTCTCTGAGTGTATCAGAGAAGGTTGAAGGAATTAGAGAAGTTATGTTAGCTGTGCCTTTTGTCAGCTACAATGAAGATCTGGCATCAGATGATAAAACTTTCAGTAAAAGTAAGAATGGGAAATAGTGAGGGGGATGCATAGAGAAAAAAAAAATCTCACAGAACTGGTAGCATTTAAAAAAATTAATACAAAAAATGTAGACTGTTCGACTTCTTTTACTCTCGTCNAAGTCTCATTATCCAGCCCCTACTTATTTCAGTTATTTGCTGGAAATATTGGTACATAGATGGGATGGATCTCTCTGAGTGTATCAGAGAAGGTTGAAGGAATTAGAGAAGTTATGTTAGCTGTGCCTTTTGTCAGCTACAATGAAGATCTGGCATCAGATGATAAAACTTTCAGTAAAAGTAAGAATGGGAAATAGTGAGGGGGATGCATAGAGAAAAAAAAAATCTCACAGAACTGGTAGCATTTAAAAAAATTAATACAAAAAATGTAGACTGTTAGACTTCTTTTACTCTCGTCAATTTGTGATTTTTTTTTTTTTTTTTGCAAATCAGAGGTCATTCTGGTCTTCAGGAAGATTCCAGTGCTTTGATTTTTAGGTTAAGAGCTTGAGCAAGAGAATTCAAGCATGTAATTTATATTAAAAAAAGACATGCGAAGTTAATGTTTTAACTCTATTTCTAGCTTGCTTCTGCCCTTGACTTGCCACTTCTCCGCATCAATCAAGCAAACAGCCCAGATCTTCTCAGTGTATCACAGTATTATTCTGGAGAGTTGGTTTCATATGTAAGAAAGGTAAGCATTTGAAGAGGCTCAGTTGTCCCCAATTACTTTTTCTTAATTGAATGATGGTGGGTTTTTTATTGACAATGTACTGACTGTTTTTGTTTCTTCTCTCATTTGCAAAGGTTCTACAGATAATTCCAGAAAGCATGTTTACATCTCTTCTCAAAATTATAAAGCTTCAGACTCATGATATTATTGAAGTGCCTACTCGCCTAGATAAGGACAAGCTACGAGATTATGCTCAACTTGGACCACGATACGAGGTGCAGTTAAAATAGGGAATTCTGGAAAAATATACCTGAGAAGTATACCTGTTGAATCACTCAACAAATTTTATTTTCTCTTTCTATTGAAGGTTGCCAAGTTAACCCATGCAATTTCAATCTTCACTGAAGGCATCCTCATGATGAAAACTACTTTAGTTGGTATCATCAAGGTAATATTCTATTATTATAGTGGGGAAAAAGTTATTTGGCAACACTTAGGATTTTAGCACAGTTATCATCACATTGAGCAAGACCTTGAGGAAAGATAAAAAGGCAATAAAAAGTAAGTTTGCAAAGAGATTTTCAAATGGTGCCTAACATGGCATCCAGATAAGAATGATATTATTTAAGGTTGTTAAGAACTCACAGTTCTTCTTGTACCTTAATTGACACTTTTATAATTCTGAAAATATGACTGCACACTTTTCTGAAGAGTTGTTCCTCACTCTGGTGAAGGAACAGCCTTCTGCTTCCTACATTAAGATACTCCTTTCAGGACTCCAGGAGCACGTGTTCTTAATGCATTCTGGCTTTATAAAACTGTAACATTCTTAATGAATCATTAATAGAGGTTTAATATGGGATTTACAGGACTTTACAATTCAGCTTACAGGAATCATTTCTATCGGGTGGAAGTAAAAAATATTTATTCTTTATGTGGGCACTGCTGTGAAGGTGCATCTGCTGACCCTGCTTTCCTATTACGTCATAATTAATTAATGTCTTTTTCATGCAAACAAAATCCACTCTACTTCTTTATATCTTCATGACTTTAAGAAAAAAAAAAATGCTTCTTTTACTTAGGTGGATCCAAAGCAGTTACTAGAGGATGGAATAAGGAAGGAGCTAGTAAAGCGGGTAGCTCTAGCTCTTCACAGGGGACTCATCTTTAATCCTAGAGCCAAGGTGTGTAACAGCTTGATTTGATTTTTTTTGCTTATCTTGGGGTTGCTAGCACCTCTTTTATTATACCACCTTTTGTTGAAACAGCTTGATTTGATCTGTACAGATTTCCTTCTTTTCTGAAAAAAAGTACACCTTCTGAAATTCCTGAAGGTTATTTGGAACATGAGTGAGTTTATAAACTTCTATGAGTACACAGAATTCAAAAATTTGTTTTCATTCTATTGCCAAGTGTCCCATCAATTCTGAGTTCACAGTTCTGTCTCTGTCTGTGCTGACTGATGGTAACATGTGATCTGTATAAGCTTTGTAAAAATAGAAAGGCAAGGACAGAATAAGGGGTGTGACTTCTTACTTTGATCTATCCAGGTTTGTGAGCCTTCAGTAGTACCTGTTGAAGCCTAAAATAAACATTAAAAGCAGGAGGAAAGAATATTTAGTAAGAACTGCTTCAGATATCTGACAACCTTTGATAAATTTCTCAGTGCTTTTCAGTTTTGGATGAAGCACAGTGAAATCCTACAGAGGTTGTGGTATAAAGGCACTTAGAAGCCTCCTACATTTTCTTTGTATTCAACCTGTTCACAGGATTGCTCTTTTTTTTCATTGTTAGCCAAGTGAACTGATGCCCAAACTGAAGGAAATGGCAGCCACAATGGATGGGTTCCATCGATCATTTGAATATATCCAGGATTATGTCAATATATATGGCTTAAAAATTTGGCAAGAGGAAGTGTCTCGTATTATTAACTACAATGTGGAACAGGAGTGTAATAACTTCTTGAGAACAAAGGTACTAATCAAAAACAAGTAGAAAGATGATAAATGTATTAATATTTAGATGTTAAAGCCTGTGACCTATGGCCCTTATATACCCCATTGTGCAAGATTTACCACTGTGTAAAACACTTGCCCGTCTTTTTCTTAATGATTTCAGCATCCCCACTGCTTTAGTTGTACATAAGAATATTTTCACATCTCTTGCCAGTGAACAATATCCCCTGAGTCACAGTAGTCTTCTTCTGTCGTCGTTGCCAGCCATCAGAATGCAGACTTAGAGAGGCTGTAGCACATTGTGATGTTTCACTGGTGGTGGAGTGAGCAGATATGAAATTTAGTTCACAAAATGATGACTGGTCTTACTGCAGAAAGAAGCAGATAGTTCTCTACGAGGGTGTGTGTATGTCTGTCTATCTCTACGCTCATCTGCTGTTTGTTCTTTGTCATATGACTTTTATTCTCCTTGCTTCATTTAGTATTTATTGCGTTCTGCTCTGTGTAATTTGCAGTATTGTTTTACAGTGTACTGCTTTTAAAGGAGCAAAATTTCTAAGCAAATTAATAACATTTAATGGTAACACTGTAAATTGCTCTAAAAACTTACTTTTCAGATTCAAGACTGGCAAAGCATATACCAATCTACTCATATTCCTATACCAAAGTTCCCTCCAGTGGATGAATCTGTGACATTTATTGGCCGGCTTTGTAGGGAAATCTTGAGGATCACAGACCCGAAGTAAGTCGTGTGTGACACAAGCTTGTACTATTGCACCATGCAATGAATTATTCTGATTTCACCATACATAAACAAAATACACAGCAAATGGATTTTCCTTAACTGCCACATCATCTTTATCTAAAACCAGATCCACCCAATCCATCATGTGTATTTTTAAATATGAGTCTATAAAGGTGGGATTTTAGTCTAAGAAGGAAAGCAGCATGTTGTGCAAATGGAAGAGTGAACCACCTGGGAAGGGTGACCATTGTAGAGAGGAGCAACTGAGCATCAGCTGAGATACCTCAAGAGTCTTTCTGATGTCTGCCAGAAGAATAGAACTCATTACTGGGATTATCATAGAAGCTATCTGCAGTTCATTATGAAGTATTTGTTTAATTTTTCCTCAGAATTACGTGTTACATTGACCAAATGAACACCTGGTATGATATCAAAACTCATCAGGAAGTGACCAATAGCCGTCTCTTCTCAGAGATTCAAGATACTTTGGGCACCTTCGGTCTCAATGGTTTGGACCGGTTGTTGTGTTTCATGATTGTAAAGGAATTGCAGGTAATTTTTTACCTTTTGTTTCTCAATGTCATGATGCTTCTATTGTTAAATAAATTCTAGTGAAATAAAAAAAAATTGTAACTTTTTTAAATGGCAAATTGCAATGAAAAGCATTTTAAAAATGTGGTTTCAAACCTCAAGGTAAGAATTTCAGTTACAAATAAGATTATAAAAGTTGACAGCTGTGAGTAGATGGTGCTGTGTAACATGGTGTTGGGAGGCAGTGGTAAAGGTTGCCTAGAAAGGTGATGGAGATGCCATCCCTGGAGACATTCAAGGTCAGGCTTAATGAAGCTCTGAGCAACATGATGTAGTGCAAGATGTCTCTGCTCACTGCAAGGTGACCGGACCTTTGAAGGTCCCTTCCAACCCAGCACATTCTGTGATTCTGTGTTGATGAGAAGGATCTACTCGTTGTCCTAAAGCTGATTATCATAACTCAGAGAAGCCCAAAGTCTAGCTATGAAATTCCTCAGCTATTCACCTGGGGAAATATTCTTTCCCTTCTATTAGAAGTGTGGCTCTTATACCAATATGGTTAATCACAGAGTACTTGTGTGAGGATTTTACTTATTTATTTCTTTTATTTAGAATTTCCTCAGTATGTTCCAGAAAAACATACTGCGTGACAGGACAGTGCAGGATACTTTAAAAGCACTTATGAATGCTGTTAGCCCTATTAAAGGAATTATAGGTAAGTACATACTGCTTGAGATGGAAGAAAGCCATTGCCTCTGTACACTTGCATTTATTTCTATTCTTATTTGTGCCTTTATTTTAATGCCTTACTCTTCTTTTTTTCTCAGCAAATTCCAACAAAGTGTATTCTGCAGCAATTGCAAAAACTCAGAAAGTCTGGACGGCATATTTAGACTCCATAATGAAGGTTGGTTTATGTGATTACATGATTACACAGAATTCCCTCTGGACTCTTTGCATATGTATTTTGATCTGCTTGTTTTGCAATGTATTATGTTAACCTGGAATTCTGTAACATCACAGGGCTTAGATTTGCAGAAGCTCCTGAGCAGTTTGTACAGACAGTTCACACTCCACAAAGTGCTTAGCACAGAGATTCACATGTAAAAGCTTGCTAAAAAATGGTGCCTGGCACTAGAGTTCTGATATGGGAAGAGTGATGTTAGGCTCGGTATCAGAAGCTCTTAGATTCTGCACAGAGCCCATGTAACATAAGGAACTTGGGGCAGTAGCATGTCCAAAGATGTGAGCAAACTGGTTCATCACCATGTCTGTCTGCTCTTTGCAAGAATGTTTTGTGACCAGCATTTGAATTTCAGAGTGCAGTGTATGCTTGTGTTACTGACAAGAGGAAGGGCTGGGGAAGGAAAGGGAAAGCTGACTGCAACAGGCCTCACTGGCTTTTGTCTCATTGCTGGTTCAAAGGTCTAGCTAGGGAGAGGTGAGGAAAAGAGTAACAGGCATTTCCACCAATCATTGAAAAACAAGCAAGTAACTGGGTTTTAACACCTGTTATGTTTTTAGTGCCTTTTTCATGCTGCCTGTATTTGCTGACTTGAATTGTGGCTTGACTTGAACTCCATCTGGAGCGTGGAGACTGCTCCTCCCCCTTGTCTGAGTTGCATTGTCATGGTCTGTTGGTCTGACTGTAGGCAGGCTCAATCACTGCCCTGTTACCAGAGTGAAGAGGTCACTCCAACTTGTGTCCCTGCCCTGGGCAGCCCTACAAAGCCATTATTTGTAGAGGGCTCCGTGTCAACTCTTTAACTGTAAATTCTTACTCATTAAGTGTTTTCCCAAGTTTGGCCTTCCCCTCATTGCTTTCTGTGTAGCACCCTGCTCACTTTCTGTTTGCTTTTTTCCTCAGGTTGGTCAGATGCAGATATTGAGACGACAGATTACCAATGAATTAAATTACTCCTGCAGGTTTGACTCCAAGCATCTGGCAGCTGCTTTGGAAAATCTCAATAAGTAAGAAGCAAAATGTGCTGGAGATCTGCATGTGTTCAAGACTAGGCTGGACAAGGCACTGGGCAGCCTGATCTAGTGGGTGGTGGGAGGTGTCCCTGCCTATGGCAGGGGGGTTGGAACTCGATGATCTTTGAGGTCCCTTCCAACCCAAACTATTCTATGATTCTGTGTGTCACTGTGATGTAGTTGCTGTCAACTGGCCAATCCTTAAAATCTAAATAAGGGCAAAACAAGGAGTCTGACTGCATTCAGGGTTTCTTTGATGAGTATTTGAAATTGAACTAAAGAAACTTACAAATTATTTGCCAAACTATTGATTTTTTATGAATGTACAAGTGGACAGAGCAGCTTCTAATTGCATTTGGTTATACCTGGATTTGAGGTCATATTTGGTGAGAAGCAAGAACAGTGAGAATGTGTGGTGCTGATGATTGTAAAAGGATATTCCAAACAGGGTGAGTTAGGTCCTGTTCATAAACATGTACAGGTTCTGTATCTATGAAGTTTTAAAATTACTGTGATGTACAGCATCATATAGAATCATAGAATGTGTTGAGTTGGAAAAGACCATCAAAGGTCATGTAGTCCAACCTAGTTCAACCCCCCTGCAGTGAGCAGGACATTTTGGACTAGATCAGGTTGGTCAGAGCCTCATCAAGTCTGGTCTTGAATGTCTCCAGGGATGGGGCCTCCACCAGCTCTCTGGGAACTCTCTTCTAGAGTCTCACCACCTCACAGTGAAGAACTTCTTTCTAATGTCTAATCTAACCTTGCCCTGCTCCAGTTGAAACTGTTGCCCCTTGTCCCGTTCCTACATGCTCTGGCAAACAGTTCCTCTCTAGCTTTCTTGTAGCCCCCTTGGGTCCTGAACATAAGCTTTGTTTGGGGATAATTTAAATAAGTATTTAATATAATCAGTTTCTTTTCCTTGCAGAGCTATACTGGCTGACATTGAAGCACATTATCAGAACCCATCACTACCGTATCCTAAAGAAGACAACACTCTCTTATATGAAATCACAGCTTACCTGGAAGCAGCTGGCATTCACAATCCATTAAACAAGGTCAGGCTCACATTCTGTTGCTTGTTAGCACAGTTTCCTTTTTCTATTTTAC
The DNA here is from genome assembly GCA_013400935.1 of Turnix velox. Lineage (NCBI taxonomy): Eukaryota > Metazoa > Chordata > Aves > Charadriiformes > Turnicidae > Turnix > Turnix velox. Next base: position 174,348 of record VZTY01000762.1, on the reverse strand, counting down.
TGATTATTAGCTGAGAAACAAAACCCTAATGTGTGGAAAAACTGTGTTCCTGTTTTCTCCTCAGATCTACATTACAACAAAACGTCTGCCGTATTTTCCCACTGTGAACTTCCTGTTTCTCATATCCCAGCTCCCAAAACTTCAGTACAACAAAAATTTTGGTAGTGTATAAGTTGTTGTTTGTCTGAATCTAGTAAAAATCTGTGTGAAATAATTTCTAGTGAAGACAGTAAAATTATAGAAAATACTTGGTTTGTGATTTTAATCCATAATCTCTAGGCAGGTTTGTTACAATACTGAAGCCAAATACAATGGAATGGGAATTGGAACCCAGCCTCCTGCCATTCTCATTCCATTGTTAATTCCATGCTTAATTAATATCATTAAGTCATTTGATATGGATGAAATGCAGTTGTTACAGTAGCTTGTAATTTTTATGTGTGGGCAAGCAGAAGTGGGGACACTTGATCTAAGTTTGCCTCTGCTATGAATATATTCTGATGGATAGATATTTGGGGTGTTTTTTTCCATGCAGGAATGGTGTGTAAACGGCCAGCAGATCAAATTGACTGGCTCCCTTTAGTTCTGGGCCTCCTCACCCTGCTCAAACAGTTTCACTCCAGATACACAGAACAATTCCTGGCTCTGATCGGACAGTTCATTCGTTCAACAATGGAGCAATGCACAAGGTACCCCTGCCTTAAAGTTTCCCTGAGCATCACCTCTATGAAGAGGAATTCACTAGTATCAACACTGCTTTTTCAATATATTTTTCTATCAAAATGTAGTTAACATAATTACATATTTGACTAAATAGAAAGTGAAAATGCTAGTTATTTTTGTAATGTAGCTATGTGTTGCTTAGTGGAAATGGTTTTAGGTTGGCATTTTCATATAATTTTATCCAAAGAACTGATCATCTAGTGAGAGTATGATCTTCATGGTGGCTTAATTTCAGCCAGAAGATACCTGAAATGCCTGCTGATGTAGTGGGAGCCCTCATGTTCCTGGAAGATTACATTCGCTACACAAAGTTACCAAGGAAGGTAAGAAAGAATTCTGTGTCTCTCACAAGCAGCATTGAGCAAGAGTCCTGCCCAGATGAGCTCACCTTGATTTATGCTCTGGTGATGTGTGAGCAATTTCATCACGTGTACGTACTCTGCAACTACATACATCTGTAAGCAAATACCCAAAATACTGGACTTGTTAACCTTGTCCAAAAAGTATTGACCCTTTTTAGGTGTTGTGGAATAGGCTGCTGAAAGGAAATATAGATTTAAAATATTTTTCCAGGTTGGAAGGGTTCACAATGCACATTGTACTCTGAATGAGCTCCACATTGTACAATAGCATATGCTTTTTAACTTCCTGTACTAGTCATAATAGTCTTAGGAGAAAATATTTCAAGAAAATACAAAAGTAACACAAAAACATAGGAAGGATTTCAGGTTTTTGGAGGTTTAAGAAGAGGCTGATCCATTTAATTTTCAGAGGGCTGGTATTGCTGGGGGACTTCTGAGTATTGGAGAATAGGAGTTCTAGATGTTTCAGAACCAAGTAATTATAAACTTGGGAGCAGTCTAAATGCAGGGCAAAAAGCTAATTGGCAAGTCTGAATTATTGGTGAAAAATCACAGTCTGTATTGGAAGGGAGCTTAAAGATCACCTAGTTCCAACCATATCCAGAGTTTGTTCCCTTCCTGCCAAAGCACAATATCCCAGGCAGCTGTTGTATTTCACTTGCAAGGGGAATTCTCAAAGTCTGGGCTTGTAGAGAGACATTATTTTGGAGGTTAAATGCAACTTCATGGCATTTTAAGATTATATGTTTTTTATACCCAGTATTAAAAATAAGGAGCTTTCCCATTTCCTCTAGGATGAATCTCGGATGAATCTCTGTGACTCTTGAGTAAGCCATTTCCCAGCTATTCCTCACAGCTAAAAGAGATTCTTGCACTGTGTACTTGGTTCATAATTAGATGTGCTTGTTAACAGGTAAACAGGGCACAGTATTTAGTAATGAAGGAATTGCCTAACCCTGCCCTCCCATTTCCTTCAGGTTGTGGAAGCCCATGTGCCCAGCTTCATTTTTGATGAATTCCGGACTGTTCTGTGAGTATGGAGAAGTACCAAGTCTTTTCCCCAAACCTGAAATGGAAGTTGGAGATTGAGGATGAGACCAAGTATCTGGAGTACCTTCCTCTCTTTCTGTACAATGTAATATCATCCCTAGTCTGTGTAATTAATGCTTGTTTAAATCTGGGCATGATTATGCAATTTGTATCTCCCCCAAAACATGTATATTTTGTACCATGCATTATAAACGTTGTATGTAATTGTTTATGGGTAAATCATTTAGTTTTTTGTCCTGAAGCTCTTTGTGGAAGCTGGACTTTTCTATGACAAATGAAAAAGGAGATTTGAAATAAAGGCAGTGGACAGCTGGCCAGGACTGAGGATTCCACAGTATTGATTTTCTGCTTAAACAACCATTAGTGAGAGTGAAGTCTGCAAGTCTCCAGAGCTGGGTTTAGCTGTGTCTTCTCAGGAACTAAGGAGTCCATGACCACTCTGATCCCCAACTGTAACTACCTGTAGCCCTCCCTGAGCCCACCAAGCTCTCCAGGTCCTCATCTCCTTCTTTAGCAGGGCTGCCTCCCAGGGACAACCCTCACCCAGCATCTGGTATCTGTGAGGACGTAGAGGTCTTGCATGTGCCCTAAAAGCATATTATACCTTTGGTTACATACATTGATGCAACCACCTGCTTGTATTATTTAAATGATGAGTTAGAGTGTTTAACTGCTGTCTAATCACCCTCTAAGTCATCATTTAAATAATCACCAAATCACTGCTTAACTAACATTCAGTTAGGGCTTAACAACAGTTGATTGCCATTTGATTTTTATTCAGTCAATGAATAATTAGCATTGGAGCACTGTTTGATTATCCAATGGTAATTAAATGGTTTGATGATCCAATTAATTAAACCCTGTGACTCCTCTCAGTAATTCACCCATGGCCCCCAGGAAGCAAGGAAGCCCAAGGAAGAGGGAAGGCAAGTGAGACTGCAGGAAAAAGGGGAACAGATGGGGTAAAATGAGGGAGGAGAGGAATAATTATCACACAGCCTTGATAACCTTTGGTCTCTAGAACCACAAACTATTACTTTAAGGGCAGGAAAGCAAATATGGCTTCAAGTAAATTTTCCCACATTTTAATCTATTTTCAAGTTTTTCCTGTAGAAAGCTCTAGACTTTCCCAAAGCAAATGCAAATGTCTTGTCCCCAGCACAAATGTACAGCTGCCTAAAGTTGGTTATGAGAAGGAAAACACAGAGAGAAAGCTCAATTTCTGTTGTTAAGGCAATTGTATATGATGAAGCTTCAGGTTTAAGTCCTGGCAGAGTTACACCAGAGCCTGGGGGAAAAGCAGAGGGCAAGGGGCAGCAAGGGAGTAGAACAATGCCAAGTGATGCTGACGTGATTAGACATGTGAAAATAAGGCATGTCCAACAGCCGTGCCCCAAGTTGATCTTGCAAATAATAATAAAAAAATAATGCAAGATGGCAAATGCAACCAGCATGTACATTACTGAGAGAAGGAGCAGCGTCAGGTTTTCTCTACAGCAATTAGCAAGTGCACTCTGCACACAGAAAATCACAGCACAGCAACAGTCACTTTTCCATCACCACATACTCACCTGTGGTTTCCGAGTTACCCAACACACAACTCTAAGTCATAGCAGTGCTCACTTTTACAGAGATTAAAGCAAGTGGAGTTGAAAATACAAGTGCTTGGTCTGATTTGTGCCTGGTGATGGCAGGAGAAATGGAGACTTTGCAGAGATAGCCTCCATCAGAAGCTTCTCCTGCCTCCTGGTCACTCCTGCTTGGAAGACTCAGCAAGAAAGAGACAGAATAAGGCCTGGTGTTAGAAGAATTGCTTCCAGGCACTGGAAATGGCAATAAGGTCTCCAGAGAAGATGAAAGGAGGGACAACTGAGAATGTTTCCTGCACATGACAGTATCTCTTCTCAAATGCCTGCAATGAGATGTGCAGCAAAACACGATCACCATAATTAAAAACCACGCATTTCAATCTACCATGTCTTCCCACTTCAAAAAAGCAAAGCAAAGATGAGCCAAGCTCAAAGCATGTCCACCATGTTCTCCAACTAACTTGGTGCCACTGTCCTCTTCTGCAATTTTCCTCCAGTATGTGCAAGGAGAAAACATTTGAGTAACTCACTGCTGTCCTGGCACAAGAAATGCAGAGGCAGCAAATGTGTCCAGTCACATAATTGGTGATAAAGCTGCACATTAATGCTTAAACATTAATAGCAGGAGTTTATTTGTGTCAAAATGTAGGTGGGGGATAGATTTATGCCATACTTCTTGTGGTATATTAAGGCACAGACTCCAAGTAGTGATCAAATATTGAGCTGCTGTGGGGTTTATATAGCAGCTTGTTAGCAAGCAGTAATTTTCCATCCTAGCAGTTATACTTTATCAGTTACTTCCCCAACCTGAAACCTACCAACTAAACATATCAGTTATCTACACAAACACCAGATGTCCTTCTTGTTTCTGTTAGATCTCGTTTGCAGTGCCGTTCACTGCTTCCACAGCTTCATTCCAACAAGTACCATCATATCTTTCTTTCAAGGTTGATCCTCGCCTTCAGAGCTTAATGACTGCTCTCTCTATCCACAGCATGTACATGAACCAGTCATTGCAGAGCTCTGCACTGTGCCCAGGAAGCCCAAGATGGACATTTGGGTGCAGAGTCCAAGTATTTCCAACTACATAAAACATCTCAGGTCCCATCCTGTGATGCTGGAACCACATCATGCAGCTCTCAAACAAGTACCATCATATTGATCCCACTCAGCACTGGCAGCAATCCCGAGTCCGTACTAGTCTCCTCCCTCTCCTACTCAATTCCTAGGAGGCCTGTGCCAAGACCACACGGACAGAGCACCATCAGGAAAGGGGGGCAGCCACTTGTGCTCCTGGTGTGTCTCCCAGAGCAGATGAAGCCTCCATGTCAACATGCCTCAGCTGGGACTATCGACCCTTCCCCTAGAGAATCCCAGCTCCCACGAGAACCTGTGAAGTCAAATCCACAGTAACCCTGCAGCCACAAGCACTCAGATAAAATTTCTATTTGTACATGTCATTCTGTATAATTTTACTAGATGATTTGCTAGTGATTTCAAGTCTCGGAGGAACCTGAACTAGTGCAATGCTCCTGCTCACTGACTTTTGACTCTGCCAGGACCATTACCCTTGCTGTGCCCTACAGCACTTAATGCAGATCTGGGGGGTTTATGCTTTAGCCTTTTACCAAAAATTTCCAACAATCTCTCTACTCATTTGCATACTGCTGCTAACTGAGCTGAAGCTTGAGGACAACCGCTCATAGCCGTTTCAGGACACCCATGATCTAGCATCAGGATTATTTTTAATATTTAGCTACTTTGCTTATGTTAACAGTGGATTTCAGCTAATATTTAAAAATATTTCATCAGCTTCTATTTTCAGTGCCTTCAAGAACTATCTCAACAAACTCTGTCATGCTTCTGTTTGGCATGCATGGCCCAGGAGCTTGCACAGCTTTTCACAGCTCCACAGGGAACAATTTAGGAACTGCTGATACTGTTTTCTATATAGTAACACCACACTGAGCTAGCTAGAATTTCAGGATGCATAATTTATCATCTTCTCATATTGATTCTGGATTGAATGGAAATCACAAGCTGGTTCTGCAGGGTGATATGCGCAAGCTCTGTGACCCAACTCCAAACTACTTCCCTACTGACACATAACAGCTCTGAGCATCAACAGTGCAATTGCAAATACCAGCAGGGAGGTTGTCAGGAGATACAAGCAGCCTTTGAAATAGCACAGGTCATAGCTTCCACATGAAGAAATGGGAAAGCAGTACAGGTAAGACACAGGCTGAGAGAGTTAGGGGTCATCTTCCTGGAAAAGAGAAGGCTCCAGGGAGACCTCACAGCAGCCTACCAGTACCTGAAGGGGACCCTAAAGGAGAGCTGGGGAGGGACTGTTTGCCAGGACATGAAGCAATAGGACAAGGGGCAATGGTTTTATACTAGAGCAGGGCAGGTTTAGATTGGATATTAGGAGAAAGCTTTTCACCATGAGGGTGGAGAGGCACTGGAAAAGGTTGCCCAGAGAGGCCCCATTCAAGGCCAAGCTTGGTGAGGCTCTAAGCAACCTGGTATTGTACAGGATTTCCCTGCTCACTGCAGGGAGATTGGACTACATGACCTTTGAAAAACCCTTCCAACTCCAGAGATCTGTGAAAAAGTGGATAATTAAATGGGATTGCTTCTTCCCTGGTAATGCCAGTTTCCGTGCTACCTTTCTCATAGAATCACAAAGATGTCTGGAAGTCCTAGCAACAGCACTGTTGTTGCACAGACCTTGGGACAGCTTGATTGCAACTAATCTCATGTGTTGTTCTTCAAAAATCAGCTTCCCTCAGCTGCAGAACAGACTGTTTAAGCCTCTCTTCCTATACTTTTCCCCAGAGGGTCACTGTAATTATGCTTGAGATTTCTACCATCACATTACACTACCCCTGCCTCAGAAGCAGCAACAGCTCACATCAGCTGATCCAGGACTAATCAAATGCTTTCTCTTTGTTCCAGATGAATTAAGCAAAGGTGGGAGGGAAACTGCCATCACTCTGCCTTTTACTTCTTGCACTGGAGCTACCTACAAGAGGCATTAGGCAGACACAGACCCCTCACTGAAATCCAACACCATAGGCCTGCGCTAGCAGCCATTTAAAAATTGTAATAAAACCCCTCTCATTACCCCATCTAATTTCCAGTGAAGGCCTTGTTCAACATAAAGGCCCTCCAAAAAAACCAAAGATTATGAACATTCAAACTTAGATGATACAAACACTCAAACAAGCTTCAGGAAATAAATGGGACACCTGCAGGCATGAATCAACTCCCCACCTGTGAACAAGACCCCAGAGAAGGCAGCTGTGGTTTCCTCTTGGCTCTCCACCACTGTCTAGTTTTCATAGTCCTGCACCATGTCATGAGCTACCACCTCATCCCCTGCTTCTTCCTTCCACAGACACAAGATTACCCTCTCCCCCATGGTCATTTCCCACAAGTGACCCTTACCCTCATCATCAAGACACCAAACCAGGCACCAAGTTTAAGAAAAGAAATGTTAAAAAAAAAACCAAAAAAAACCAAAAAAAGGAGCTTAAACACATATATACAATGTAAGCACACTGTTATTTCCTGATTAATCAGAACCTAACAAAAATCATTAAACAGAGATAAACAACAAAAAATACATCTACAGGTAACACAACTTTTTATTTAAGTTAGCTGAGGATGTGTGTATTTGGCTCAGGATTGTTTTACCTTGGTTGTAAAGAGACTGACTGCAAATAATATAAATAGAAAATGCAAAATTCATCAATATTTTCAAAATTGTCACAAATTTTGAAAACATTTGTATATATCCCCCAAACTTCATATACCCTTAAAGGGGCATAATTTAATTACCATATATAATGATATCTGAAAATATTAGTACTTCACCCTGAAGTTTAAACACAGACATATCCATGATGTGTGTTATTTCAAGAGGGTATAAAAACTGATATATGGTTAGAAAAATATACATTCTTGTGCTTCTGGAAAAGAAATATCCACCAAATAAAAATGCTAAAAAAGCCTCTCCACAGATGTTTTCACAGTCCAACATAAAACATATGTTCATACACAGCTTATATAACCTGCCGTATTCATAACATAGCTAAAGCTTGCAGAAAAACATGATCTCTTACTGGTCTGTAACCTGCTACTGCTCTCTAACTGATCTATGTTGACTGCACTGGTGCATGATTGTTTAGAAAAGTTGAGAGAGGAGAGAGAGCCAGACATCAACATATAAAGCAACCGTCAGAAAGAGAAGGAGAAAGGAAAATAAATGACAAAAGGAAAGCAAGTTGATAAAAAAACATCAAGAGGAATAGCAGTAAAAGACAATTAGCATGCAGTAATTTCTCCAGGAAAGAAGCCATACTCCAGGTATTAAAAGGACACTTTTGTGGTAGCTGTCATGTCTTTTAAGTAGTGGTACTAAGGATTGCTATCTGCTGGAAAAGGCCTGGACTGAATTTGTCTCAGTGGATGTGGTCCTTTGCTGTGCTTCAGTACATGGCAGTGCTAAACCTCAATTGCACACACACCGAAAGATATCCCCAAAGTTTTTAACAGCAAGTGAGATGGGAGGAAAGTTTTGCAAATACATGTTTTCAGTACCTGAGTGCAGCGTAGTAGCCAGCCAGATTATTACTTGCTTAAATTAATTCTGGTGTAAAGAATGATTTCAGAACAGCAACATGGCATTTACAACAGTGACTGACACTGTACACAGTGACAGTTCTTCACCTGAAATCATTTACAGTGTCCTTTTAAGTGTCAGCAGACCGGCATCTAAGCTGCAACTGAAAAAAAGGAGGCAGATCCTAATGAAATGACGCAAATCAAGAATGATACATTATTTCACAGTAAGAAACAAATCTATGGTACTGAACTTTTGCATGAAGTGTATTGGCAGCATATGATTTACACTTTTCACTTCTCAGTTTATTAATATTAGTGGTGCACTCAGCAATGGATAGAGCAAGGAATGAAATTCTGACAAAACTGCCAATTACCTAACACATGTCAACACTTAATTATAGTCCTTTTAAACAGCTAACTCCTTCTTAAACTTCAATTGCAAGGAAAATAATATTTACATATAGTTTATATGTATACAAGCACAAACCCAAAATCAAGTCAAATCCTTATCAAGGAAATTCCATTTGAAGAGAAGAAAACATAACACAATATTAAATAGTAGGTGTCCAAAGATTTTGTGAAGGCATCACGATTTTCATGCTTTCTTCCTCCAGTTGTTCCCCACGGATTTTAGTAGAATAAAGACTTCATTTCAGAGTAAATAAGTGGAAATATTATAGAACAACTCCGGTAAAGAACAGCTCCACTACTGAAAAATGCCCGAGGCATGGTCATCCACGATTCTGACTTAAAGCAGAAATAAACAGCGTATAATGCTACAGCAAAGAAGTGGCCGATCAGTACCATTGGTTTAGGAGATAACCTGTATTAAAAATAAAGACATGTAAATAAATAGAGATATATAATAATGAAAAATTTTCATTTTCTAAATGGACAACTCCACTCAAGATTACACACTGCCCTCTTATTTAGACAACTCTAGTCCTTCCAATTCAACTAAAAGATTAATATGGTTGTTTTGGAGAAGCTGCACACCCTGTATTGCTTTCTCCATTTCCAGCAGTCTATGTCTACTTTTACCCCAGCAGATTATTCTCAAAAGGTTGAAGGTTCCATCAGGATTAGCTCTCATTCCAAAAAGGGAAGAACACAAGAGCCCACATTCTCACATGTCCAAAGTAGTATGATTTCTTGCGCATTCACTACTTTCTGAGGGGCCATTCAGAACAGCTTGGTAGTTATCAATTGCCCCTGTTCTTTACATTCTTTTCTGGGGGACCTCATCCTTCACTGTTCTCAACTTGCCATGAAACATCTCCACCAGCTCCTGCCTAGATTTGATCCTTCTACCTCATTCAAACTCAAGTACATTAACTTCTCTCCAGCCTTTAGGGGCACTTACTGCAGGAAAAAAATAAAACAGAAACAGCATTTAAAGACATAGCTTCTAACAAAGCCCCAGGCTATGGTATAATCCTAAAAACACAGGCTCTTGTGGACCATTCTCCTTGTACAGAGCTAATCAAGTGGGAACAAACAGATCCTGGTAGAGGCTCACAGTGTAAGACCCAGCTGATGTGAACCAGTACCAGTGCAAGACCCAGCTGATGTGAACCAGTACCAGTGTGTGGAACTTACACAGACAGCAACCCAACAGGCCCCGAGACACATTCTCCACCAAGTCTGAAGTAATGGAAACAGGCTTTCTTCAGCTGATGCAAGGAATCTGCAAAAGGAATTGAAGTGACTCAACAAACACATTAGGTAAGCACCCACAACATTTTCAGCATGCACCAACATTAATATTAAAGTTTAGAACTGTGAAAGCTGTTGTTCTGTTAAACTCAGCTAGATTTTGCACTACTTTTACTTAACTAAAGTATAGTCTTACAGAACACCAGCATAATCAACAATGCTAACTGACACAAAAGTGTCTTCTTGTTTTTCTGTTGGTGTGGTCTTTGTCTATTGTTTTAAATATTAAATCTAGGCTTTCCTTCACACTGCTGAAACTCAGTTTACATAATATTAGAACTAAACTATAAGGCAGAGAATGCAAGTGAGCTCAATAAGACCCTTTGATTATGCATATATATGTATGATATATATTTTACACATATCAGCAAGCAAAAGGACTGATATCTTTACACATCCCCTTCCTAGGTTTATTTATTTACTATTTTTTAATTAGACATGATTTAGCTTTAAAACATATTTACCATCTGTGGCAGCAAAGAGTTCATAAAGTGCCTGGGCAAGAACATTCACTACAAAAGAATGAGATTTTTTTCTTGACCAGTAGAACGTTTTTTTTGCCTGAAAAAGGAAAAAAACCTTCCATCAGTAAATATTGAGAAGCTTTCAAAAAAATCCCCATAATGAGTATGACTCATACTACATGTGGAAATGTAGAGAGCATTCAGTGACACGCTACATGGGTTGCATGGGTCATTCCAGAACTTGGGAAACCGGTGGAAGCAGATATCTAGGCTCCTGTCTCACCAAATACAGGGGAAAAACCCCACCCAGTCCCAGAATGTGCCTCATCTCATTCTCTACCAGGTGGCTGAGGTGGGTCAGAAACTCAAAAAAACACCCAATTCTCTGTTATTGAGAATAAGTAGGAAATAACTGAAGGTCTGAGATGACAAGCTGAGGTGTGAGTATCAGTGTTTGGTCAGGGAAGTCATGGCACTGAGCAGCCTGATCTAGTGGGAGGTGTCCCTGCCTATGGAAGGGGGTTGGAACTCGATCTTTAAGGTCCCTTCCAACCCAAACTATTCTATGATTCTATAATTACTCTAGCTGTCATTCAACCAAGTTAATATGTTCTGGTATGATTTCTCTCTCAAAAGCTTTGAAAATTTCTATGCCTCACTAATAACTTACATGTTGAGAGTTAAAAGTATGTCATTACGCTGCAGCAAAAGCTGCCTAAACTAAGTCCAAAATACAGCTTTACCTTAAGAATGTCAGAATCTTCATAAAGATCTGGAATATCCTGGAGCAAACATCTCCATATTTTAACATCATTTAAAATAACACTCATTCCTCCACCAGTTAGAGGGTGTCTTATGTTATATGCATCTCCTAAAAGGAGCACACCTAGACAGAAAAAAAAAATTAATGGTTTACTGCATGACTTATGTGATCTTAGAATTCAAACTCTTTTTTTTTTTTTAAATCAAACTTGCTAATAATTGATTCCCACAAGATGATGAATAAGAACTACAAATTAAAAAAAAAACTAAATTAAAAGCTTTAAAGGGCTTTTA
>VZTY01000762.1:116460-162331 GCA_013400935.1 Turnix velox | reverse complement strand
GCGACCATTCAACCAGCTCCTTATCCAGTGAGTGGTCCATCCATCAAACCCATTCTTTTCCAGTTTGGAGACCAGGATGTCATGCGGGACAGTGTCAAATGCCTTGCACAAGTCCAGGTAGATGATGTCAGTTGCCCTTCCTTTGTCCACCGTTGATGTTACTCCAAGGTCCCTTGGAGTGATCTTTAAGGTCCCTTCCAACCTAAACTATTCTATGATTCTATAATTACTCTAGCTGTCATTCAACCAAGTTAATATGTTCTGGTATGATTTCTCTCTCAAAAGCTTTGAAAATTTCTATGCCTCACTAATAACTTACATGTTGAGAGTTAAAAGTATGTCATTACGCTGCAGCAAAAGCTGCCTAAACTAAGTCCAAAAGACAGCTTTACCTTAAGAATGTCAGAATCTTCATAAAGATCTGGAATATCCTGGAGCAAACATCTCCATATTTTAACATCATTTAAAATAACACTCATTCCTCCACCAGTTAGAGGGTGTCTTATGTTATATGCATCTCCTAAAAGGAGCACCCCTAGACAGAAAAAAAAAATTAATGGTTTACTGCATGACTTATGTGATCTTAGAATTCAAACTCTTTTTTTTTTTTTAAATCAAACTTGCTAATAATTGATTCCCACAAGATGATGAATAAGAACTACAAATTAAAAAAAAAACTAAATTAAAAGCTTTAAAGGGCTTTTAAATGATTTGGGCCAAAATCTTTTTTCCCTATAGATAAGCATGTGCATGTGTCAAAGAACACACACTCATGCATATTCTAAAATCAAGCCCTCCTTAAAATGGCCACACTTGTATAAGCTTGAGCAACTAAGTGATTTAAACTTAAAAATAAAGCAGGCACTGATTTGAAGCCTGGTGTCAACATTAACATTCAAGTTAAACTATGCCCAAGGTACACATTTTCAAAATACTTTTTTTCTTAGAAGAACTAAGTGAGTGTTGTTAACAACAAACATACATCTATGACAACAAAGCTGTAAGTCCCAGAAGCAGCTTATAATGCCTTCTCTTTCCTTTTATTTTATAATACACACCTTTTTTGTTGACAGCTGAAGGAGGCAAGAAGCTGGCTGGCATGGTTCTTAAACGATCATTCTGAACCGCTATCAAGAATGGCTCCTTCAAGTGATCTACAATAACCAAATCTTGTAGTTAGGCTACTTAAGAATCTAAAATAATTTGCACACAATTAATTTTTACCACTTGGAGATAATAACACTTATAAATTACTGATCTTATAGATACAAACTGAACAAAGTGTTCAATCAAAGAGCATATGGTTACTGAAACAGTGACCATGCACATGGAAAAAGCTCACAGAGTTCAATGCAGTCCATGAAAGTTGTTTTTCATTGTGAAAGTTTCATTGTGATAACTATGAATGGAAGTCCTTCTAGTCTTACCAGGCAGTTGTGGATGAATGTTCTCAATCATGTATTCTTTTAAATTTTTTGGCATTTCCCCTCGAATATCAACAAGGACCCGAGTCTCGGTTGAAGAAATCTGATAGATTAGCACTGGACTACTTTTAGCTAAAACAAGTTCAGCATAATTAGCTTTAAACTGTGGTGCATCCTTAAAAAGATAAAAAAGATAAGAAATATTAGGAATGATTTATAAAAGGATATTTAAAGCTTAGATTATACAAAATATCTTAGATATACAAAATACAAGGAAAGAACATGTATTGAGAATACAGAATGTGAGTTTTCCAACAAGATATTATCAGTGCAATCTACAAGAGCTAATGAAAATGAAGAGTCTGCTGAATCAGCACAAGGCCGTACAGCCTGTATCAGCAGCACTTTGCAGTGATCTTTCCAAGAACATTTCGATGCTGCAAGGCCTCTCGAAGACATCAGGCCGTGAGAAGCAATTTTCATCTCATCTCACTGTAGGCCACAAGCAGCCAAATAACAACAATGAACTATGACATACTCAGTGAAATTCAGAGCCACACTAAGACATGGTAGCACGCTGGCTTCTCTGATAGTATACAGAAAAGTTACCTTCAAAATGCAACCAACAAAATGGGATGAAACAGTAACTTTGTTGAAGACCAGATTTTTTCTAAATTTGGAGAAAAGTCCGTCAGCTACCACCGTAAGTGGTGCATGAAGTTCCTGCAGCAAAGAAGGAGGGAGGAGGGAGGGAACAAAAGAGAGATACAACATTTTCAGCTTTAAAACAGAACAGTAGCAAACAACTCCCAAGCTCTCATAACACAGTTAATAAAGAAATTTCTGCTTTTTTGCTTTCCTCATCTTAATTTAAGACTATTTCTTCTAAAAATAAGCTTAACAATACGTTCTAGCTTTTTCAGACATGTATTTAGATAACATAGTTATGGTGACTAAGTAGGGATATGGATAAAACAAGGACAAGAAAGTAGAATAATTGTTCCCTTCAGCCTGCAGCGTTCTTCAGAAGAATAAAAGGAAAGCAAAAGACAATTTAAGTGGAAGAACTCCACATAAACAACTAAACTGAAACAAATCGTAAGTTCAGTAAACCAATCAAGTTCAGTAAACCAATCAAGACTCTCTGTAAAAGACCAAGCAGAGAACTCTGAACTGTTTATATTATACTTAGGAACTAAAGGCACAAATAGCATACATAGACAAAATACAAAAGATAATCTGAGTAACTGATTAGGTTCAGCCTGAATGTGTGCACAAAGGCTTCACGTTTAACACATGTTGTCTAAGCATTAATCATTGGCCTTCAATAATTTTGTACATTTGACAAGAACAGAATAAAAATATCTTCCTTTTAAGCTTTCAGGATGTAAGTAACAAGGCAAAACACCATGCTGCATTTTCTCAATATTCATGGGAAGTATTTTACTACTGGCTGTAAGCATTTGGTGAGCCAGAATGTGAAAGTAAATCCCTGGCTGCAATGTGTTCTTCTCCAAGCAGTTCCCTCCTGCAGAGGAATGGGACTCAGTCACTTGTGATAGGTGATCGTCACATGGAAGGGAAGTGGGACAAAACAAGACAAGCATGAAGCTGAGCAAAATAATACTAGTTTCTGCTCTGAGCTTGTAGAATTGAGATCAGAAACATTTTTAAGAGAGAGCAGAGCTAATAAAATTTCTTTCCTATGGATTCCGGTCTCAGAAGCTTGCAAGGTCTAATTATTCACACAATAAAAGCAAGGCTACCTTTACAGGCTCCCTGGTGTCTATATCATGCAATGGCTTTTAGTCAACTTACTAAGACTGTTCCTCTAATCAGGTGCCTGACTTTAGCAAATTTTGTGACATCACTTTTAGCACAGTGGTCACTTTCAACATCATCTAAGAGAATGTGTCAGAACTAAGGCGGTAGGCAACAGGGATGGAAAGGAAAGAAAACTTCAAGACAAAACATATATCAGCTTCCTCTCCTTAGGAGGCAGGTTATGGAATTCCAACACACTTTGGTTTTGTTGCTCTGTTTTTCTAAGTAATCTCCCAGCTGTAAAATGCCACAGGCAGGGAAACACAGAAGCACCATTTAGTAGACATTTCTCATACTAAACTTCTGCAATTGAAGGAGACTTAGGCTGGCAAATAATAAAGCTCTTTCCAGCCACACATTTTCAGTATTCAAAGCAAAACATGAATTTCTTTATCCCTGTTACACAGATAGGAAACTCAAAGCCTTAAAAACAAAACCCATTCCAGCAGGAAAGATGCAAGCTACAATACTAATCATCCTACTGCTGGTCAAGTCAGTCATACGTAACATTACATCCGTAATTGTAAAGCTTAAAAACAATTCTTGATGTAAAATATCTAAGAGAATGAAAAAAAAAAAAAACCAAACAACCAACCAAAAAAACAAAAAAAACCCAAAAAACCCACAACAAAACAACAACAAAAAGCACCAATAAAAGCATAAATAAAACCCCCAGGAATCCCCCTCCTCCCGAGGGGGAAAAAAAAAACCAAACCATCACCAGTAATACGCCTTCCTCAAAGTCTCCTCCTCTTCAAACATCCTATTTTTCCAGTACCTACAATTCAATGGCTTGTTCCACTACAGTGTTTTTCCTAATATTGATCTATTAATTTTGTATGACAACGATAGAGCAAGGATCAGGACTAGGAACACCCACTTCCACCAGCCACTTCACGGGTAGCCAAGAATGTTTTCACTCAGCTCTCTCAGAGCTTCCCACTTAACAGCACTCCACCATCAACTGAGCTGAAATGCCATCAGCCAGAAGAGGTCTAAAACAAGCTCTAAGAGGTGCTTATACATATATATGATCTTATACCTCCATTTCCATTCCTAAATGACCTAATTTTTTTTAGTAATTCCCAGAGCAGGATCTTCCAACTACTCAGGCACTCTCTCAATTTTGTAGGGAGAGCAGGTGAGCACAGACAGGAAATTCCCATCTTCCCCATCAGAGCACATATGAACATGCTGGCTACATCACTTTATGCAACAAAGCAATTTAAGGCAAACAAAGGAGGACATTTCAAGTATCACTTTTCTCAAGAATAGGCAGCATATCCAGAATTTCAGCCTATAGATACTATCTATACTGGTTTTCTCCTAGATTTATTACAGTTCATATAGTTTCATAGTGTTTAGCCATCAGCTTACAATTATTTGAGGAAAAGAACAGTAATTGAATCAGTGATGCAATTAAAATAGGCCAGAACTCTCTTTATGTGATCTAAGAAAATAGAGATAGCTCTGTCTAGCCATAACAGGCACTTATGTTCTTACTTTCAGACATCAGTCACTGGTGGAAACCTACGTGGAAATAAAGACCAATGTGCATAAGCAAAGCAAAATCGTAGTTTATTGTTTTTTCCCAGTAACTCTCAAAAGATGTTAAAACTGAAGCATGCATATTTGTAATAAATAATTAACTGAATTCTTCAGAGACAGTGAAAGCAGAAACCTCACAAGACGTTATAACAATAATTCCCACATATCAGAAATGGAACGTAACCTCTCTTTACTGCAGAGCTTTTGGTTTGTTGATAACTACATTATTCTGAACCAACAGAGTTTATAAAAGTTATATTTATATGCACACACATATGAATCCTCTATGCTCTCAACAGCTTAACAGACCATAACAGTAAACTATCTTACCTTAGTATCTCCAGTTTCTTTGTCCTTGTACTCAACACCCACAACACAGTCATCCTCCTCAAGCAATTGTAACACAGTCCCCTCAATGAACTTTGCACTGAATAAAAACCAAGTAGAAGTGTTAGAACAGAATGGAAGAGGAGTAATGATGCCAACACTGCAGGTCAATAGGAACAGAAGGAATATCAGGTTTTCACAGAATCTTGTCTCTGCTGATCCGAACACCTGGTTTAAACTTTACAGAAATGTCTTCTTAACTACTTTCAGAAGCTCCATTAAATACCAAAACCTACCACTTGGGTTGATACTTGAGAACTCTTAAAACTGTAGTGCTTATCATGAACACTCTACCACATAGCAGAATCCCCATATGTGCTTCAGTTGCTCCATGGCCCTGTGAGATGCAGAGAGGAGTCTGACATGGTAAGAAATCAGGCAATTGACTGAACCTTCTCTGCAGAACGCTGGAAAAAGCTGACAGCAGGGTGAGACCTAATGCTAAGCAGAACTTAGGAGCAAGATCTGAAGCAGCACTTCAACACCTCACTACAGTACAGAGAAGAAAAGTACTAAATTCTAAACTATTTCGATTATTTTGGAGAGCTCTGAGAATAGAGACATCTCGCTTTTCAGTTCAGAAATTATTTTATTTTTGGCTACTTATACTTTTAAAGTTTTGCTAATATTTGTGTTTGGTTTTGAACTGAGCATCCCTTACTTCTTCACAAATTAAATCTCTGCAAACTTACATGCCTTGTTAGGCCTGAGCTGCTAGACCTGATCTCAGCAGTTCAGACTCAATAGCTTGAAATGAGCAATCTCTCTCACAAAATATTTTCATATCCAGATGGAATTTCCCAACTTGGTGAAATGAGCTAAAGATCCATGTGAGAATAAAAACAATTTGGTATTTTAGGCTCTTGGAACACAAGCAACTGAATTAATGACTTTTCTATATGTCAGACAGCACAGACATTTCAGAGCAGATCATGACTGGCTTAATTCGCCTGGCAACAGGCAGGCTGGCTGTACCCAAGCATGAATGGTTTATGTGTAAACATAATAGCAACTTCTACGGTAAGGGAGTGCAACAACACAACAGGTTAATAGCAGATGAATCAGACTTCTGCAAATCCTATTAGATTTAAATTTCTTGTATGGTGGTCATTTCAGTTACCTAAGAAGTGCCCACTTCTTTTCTGGTTCTCACCCAGTATGATAATAAACTAATGGTGCCCTACGTTGTTCTCTGCAAAATTAATTTTACTCGTCTAAAATCAATTCATATTACCTAGTACTCATATAGAGGATTTATTAATCAGTAATAATTATGCCCAATTGTATTTTAAATTCTGAGATGAGAAACAAAGCCTCATGGCACCATCAAGATTTCTTAGTCACTCCTGCACATCAACATGCAGTCTCCTATGCTACAATTAAAATGGAAAGTAAATATACACACAATGAACACTAAGTATGGACAATGAGGAAAGAATCAAATTCAAATCCCAAAAATCAGCTTCTACAAGTTTCTGCTTCAAAGACGGTGTATAGCTACTGGATCTTCCCAGAAACTTCAACAAACCAGTGCCCAAATTTCATTGAACTTGAAGACTCAGCAAGGTGGCTTTAGCTTTTATACACAATTAACATGGTTTTCAGAAATTTCAACTGAACTACAGAGCTGCTACCTCTTAGTGATAAGTCTAACCATTCATATGATATAACAGACATGAGAAAAGAAAACAATTTTCTGGTTTAAAATAAAGACATGTAAGGGATAAAGATTATAGTGATATTTGCATTTCCCTAGTAGAAATTATTTAGGGGGAAAAAACCAAAAGCCACAAAAAAAATATTCCACAGAAAACAGTACATAGAATCTATTCTGCTTCAATATCTTCCCATCTCTTGCATAAAAGAAAATAAACAGTTAAAGTGGAGATGCCAAACACTAATTTTTGGTTTCATCAAGATAAAGAGTTATCTTCAAGGTTCTGAAGGCTAGTTCCATTTACTGCTCCTTTTCTCGTTGCTTGACTTCTTGTTAACATGCAAATGTAAAAGAAACTTGATTTCTGACATTACAGGTAACAGCAGTGGAAAAATATAGGTGTCCCTGCTCATTGCAGGTCTGGACTAGATGACCAATTCTATGATCTAAGAAACAATACCAGATTTGTGACTGGCTTCTCGATTTAAGAAGTTCTTCACACATTGCTCTCAAAGAAGAGGTTACTTCTGTAAAATGCTGAACCCAAGAAACAGTAGAAGAGAATCAACCCTTTATCCTTGAACTCCTCTCTCACTGCAAAGATATAATTTGTGAAGAAGTATGGGATGCTTAGTTCAAAACCAAACATAAGTATTAGCAAAACTTTAAAGCTTAAGTAGCCAAAAGAAAACAATTTCTGAACTGAAAAGCTAGAGGTCTCTACTCTAAACAACTTAGATTATAGGACAGTACCTTACCTAATATTTAAAGCCTATGTTCAAAGAATTTAAAGAATAACTTGTGTATATATATGATGTGCTAGCCTTTGGGACAACTCTTGAATACATCTTCAGAAATCAGCGTAACTATAGCTGTTATGTTCTCTCAGTGAAATCGTTAAGGAATCTCATGGATACTGGGAGCAGTGCTTCTCAGCCTCTGCATCCCAACTGTGACATTCACAAGGTGACTCACTTGGACTCTGCCATAGCTGCCCTTCGAAGACCCATGATGAACTGGCCATGATGAAAAGCTCTTCCACTCATCACGCGGCCATCCTCGGTTGTTGGATAAGGAATTTCAACCTCCGACTTGCTCTCTCTGTCATGAACTATGTAACCATTCACTATTTGTGAATCAATACCTTCTACTGTATCTGAAAAATATAAGCCAATATATGAGGTTTTTTAAAGTCTTTAAGAAAGATTATTTATCAGAAGTATTCCTCTACATGAGTCCATTTTTAATTAATCAAAACATACATGTTGAAGGATGGTTATTTTCAAAATGGCAGACTGGAAATGAACAAGCAATCAGAATTCAAATATTAAGCACAGATAATGTATTTCTTCACTTGCCTTGTAGCATAATTTTATGCTATAGATACATTTACACTTGGAAATGCACTCACCTTCAAGACCCAGGTCTCTAAGCGCATTAAAACCTCCAGGTTGCAACAATTCTCCAACTATCCTGTCAGGTTCTTTCAGATCTCTCTCTATCACAGTCACCTTTCTTCCATCCCGTGACAGCACTGCAGCCAAGGAAGAACCAAGGACACCTGATCCCACAATGATGATTTCTGGGTCATACTGTAGTGATAATGTTGTATTTGGAGCAGTCTCTGTCAGATACACATCTGAGAACTTGACTTCTCTTTTACCCTTTAGAAAAGAAAGCCAGCAAAGTTATACATGCCAATGAATCTGTACCACTCCATCAGAGAACTGAGTTGTTCTAGTTTGGCCCACTGGGCAGGCAGCACAGTGGTAGTTGGAGAGTATCTTCCAGGTTCATTTTGTGCAAAATGAAATAAACTTTATCCTATAATGTAACAAAACCACAGCAAGCAGAGAAGAAAAGCTACATCCCCCCAAACAAGATCAAAATACTTGCTTAAAACTGCCCAGTTGATCAGAGACAAATCATTAATAACAGAGTTTCAGATAGGCTGAAAGTCAATCTGCAAGATTGTCCCATCCTCTTATCTATGAAATAATGTAACAATGCCTTCATACCAGTGAGCTGTGATTAGCATGAAGGCCTTAACATTTGGCAATGATCAGATTCCCCAGAAAATATATTTCTCAATAGTTTTACTGTGAGTGAACCTACCCACCAAAAAACAGCTTCTGGCAATACTCAGGATGGAAAAATGTCAGGAGAAACAGCTGCCTGGGAAATGTTATAAAGAAGTGTTCCTAAAATGAAAACCCTTCAAAGTATGGGCAAAATTACCATAAGCCTACATTTAAAACCATCAGTCATACATCAATAACATATCAAGTAATATATAAATTGGCCCCTGAAAATAAACTTTACAGTTATCTTCCCAATAGCATCTAATCACATACACATCACAGTGAAAAAAAAAATTGTAAGGCCAATTCCAGTGCAAAATTGCAAGTCATTTCTCCATCGGCTAGAACAGAGTCCAGTTCACTCTTTCCCAAAAACCTCAGGGCTGCTGTGCTGACAGTGGTAAAAATACAACTGCATCAGTGAAACAAATGCCCAGATGAACGCAGACAACAGGACTTTGAGAGGCACAGTGTTGTGTCTATAACTACAAGGCAGCAAGGATGTGGAAAACTAAATATCTGAATTCAGATGCTACAAGAAACTAGGGGAAAGGTGGACTTAACCAGAAAACAAACAAATAAAACAAGAAAAAATACAAAATAAAAAATTAAGTTTCTGAACCTTTGACTTACAGACAAAAATAATTTCAAGTTCTCTGTGCAAATAGTCAGTGCCCAATTGAAAACTCCCAGAAGCACACAGGAAAGTAGCCAAACAGTGCTGACACACAGATGTACTGAGTATACATGTCCAGTTGGTACTCTTAGATGGCAGGATTCCAGCTGAGCCCCAGCCACAAACTTCAGCTCTCACCACTGTCTCCCACAAGTCCCACTCTGGCCTCAGTATAACAGGCTGAGCCCAGATCCTGTAGCTATTGTACAAGGAAAAATTTAGCAACACTTTTCAAATGTTTCTACAGTTGTCTAGAAAATTGTATTGTATCCAGAAATACTAGGAATCACAGAACCATAGAGTGGCTAAGATTAGAAAGAAAGCTCATCTGGTCTGAAGACCACCCAGTGTCAGTCAGAGCAGGGTTCCCAGGACCATGCTCAGCTGTGTTTTGACTCTCTCCAGGGATGGAAACTACTAACTCTCTAGGCAGCCTGTGTCAGCATTTAGTCACTCACAATGTAAGAAAGCATTTCCCAGTCATCAAAGGGAACCTCCTACATTTGTCTGTGCCTGTTGCCTCTGACCCTGTCACTCAGCACCACAGAAAAAAGTCAAAAAGTCAGGCTCAGTTGTTCTTTTTGTATCTCCTCTTCAGGTATTTATATACATTGATGAGATCCCCTGTGAGACTTCTCCAGGCTGAACAGTGGTAGCTCTCAGCTTTTCCTTAAAGGAGAGATACTCCAGTCCTTCATCTCTATGTTGGACTGGCAACTGAAAATGTTTATCTTCTAGCATAATAACTCTTTACTACAATTCTTTCTTCAAAAACATTCAAAACCCCTGATCTAACAATTAAATTTAAGTTTCATGGTTTCTTTTCTGATCCAAAATGAATGCAAAGCATGACAAATCAAACATCCAGGTTCAAAAGATACAACCTCTCTACCCTCTCCAACCCTTTCTTAGCCTCTTTCCCTCCCCAGAGCAAGAAGTCCAAGGCAAGAGGGAACAGGAAGATACAGCACACTATGCACTACATCAGAATTAAACCTACCTTTCTGGATTTGGGTTTCTCAACTTGTTGAGATCCTGGAGTGGGTTTTGCCCAGAAGAAGCCAACAAGCGGTAAAGCTGAGAGAACATCAGAGAACATCCCCAGGTGGCTCTTCCGCTGCTGCTGCTTGGGCCTCCTGAAGTGGTACCTGTACGACAGCAGCAATCCAAGGGAGAAAAACACAAACGCAGAGAGCAGCACCTCCTTATTGGCGTAAGTCATGAGGTCTCCGAACTTTTTATACACGTAGATGAAGGAAGCAATACCCAGAAAGGTCCACATCGTGAGGGAAGTGGTTACTGCTCCTGGTTGCTCACAGATGCTGCCCAAAACGGGTTTCAGCAGAAGGTATGAAAAATATACGTATAGAGACGTCAAGGTGTTTTTGCAATCGGTTCCAATAAAAAAACTCTGCTACACAGAAGGCTGTAGAGGAGACAGCCCCACCACTCCGGCTGCCAAGGGAGCCCAAAGAGAGGTTCCGAAAATGTAAAAAAATATGTAACTAATAAGTATAAAATGTCTTAAAAAATCACCGAGCTCTACCCGGCAGCGCACGGCTTCCCCTCCCCGGCTGCCGGGAAGGATGCGCGACCGTCGGCGCCTTCCGCGCCCGCTGAGTGAAGAGGAGGAGGCGGCGGCGTGAAGGTCCCGCCCCGGCCTCCCGTGACGCACCCGGGGTGGAGGCGCGGCTGATGCTCCTCTACCTGCGCGCCTCGGAGACCCCCGCAGCCGCCGCACAGAGGGAGGATGCGGCGCTATCTCCTCCTTCCCGCCCTCCGCCCAGCCTGGCTTTCCGCCCCCGGTCCCGGCAGCGCCTCACAGCCAACGCCGGAAGGATGGGTTAGGGCGGGGTGTGAGGGAGAAGAGACCGAGCCGCCAGGTGAGCGGGCGGGGCCATGCCAATGAGCAAGACCCTCCTCCTAGGGACCGCGCGCCCCGTGCCTCAGCGGCAGGCGGCCAATCGGCGCTGCTATGCCGAGATGGCGCTATGGCCGAGCACCCAATCCGAGCGCAGGGAAGGCGGGGCTTGCTCCCGCCGGGCTGCTAGGGCGATGTGACGACGGGGATAGGGCGGGGCGGATGTGCCGAGGTTGCCGCGGTGACGGGATGATGGAGCTGGAGGGGGGGGAACAGCCGAGCACACATCGCGCGGGCCGGCCGCGCATGCTCTCTGCGGGCTGTGCCGGCGCGTGAGGCGGCTGAGGCGAGCGGTGGCACCGCCATAGCCCGCGCTCGGTTCGGCGCCCGCCGGCGGCAGGAGGCTGAGGGCGAAGAGCTCGAAGGGCGAGGGCAGGGCCGGCGTTGGTCCCCGCGCTGGTTACGCAGAATCACAGAATAACGGGGCTTGGAAGGGACCCCAAAGTGATCAACGAGTCCAATCCCCCTGCCGGAGCAGGAACATCCAGATCAGGTCGCACAGGAAGGTATCCAGGCGGATTTTGAATGTTTCTAGAGAAGAAAACCCCACACCCTCCCTGGGCAGCCTGGGCCACTGTTCTGTCACCCTCACCCTGACAAAGTTTTTTCTCATATTTCTGTGGAACTTTCTATATTCCAGCTTGCATCCATTGCCACGAGTCCTTTCAATGGAGGTCAGTGAGAAGAGCCTAGCTCCATTCTCCTGACACACACCCTTTACATATTTAT
The DNA here is from genome assembly GCA_013400935.1 of Turnix velox. NCBI lineage: Eukaryota > Metazoa > Chordata > Aves > Charadriiformes > Turnicidae > Turnix > Turnix velox. The sequence continues at coordinate 150,084 of VZTY01000762.1, read as the reverse complement.
AGACATTAATGAGGCCACCCCTCAGTCTCCTCACAGCTAAAGAGACCCATCTCCTTCAGCTCCTCGTAAGGGAGGTGCTCCAATCCCTTCATCATCTCTTTGGCTCTGCAGTGGACTCTTTCAGGCAGTTGTGCTGAGAGAGCACACTATCCTGCAGCCTGAAGAGACGTTAAAACTTTTTTTCAGTTACAGAACAGCCCGGGAGGGGGCAGGGAGGGAAAAGCTGGCAGCCCAACTGCCCAGCTGCAAACTGGGGCCAGAAAGGCAAAAACCGTGCGAGAAATGTTGGGGGAGAAGGGTAAGGAAGAGCCTGGTGCACCCTGGCCTTAGCAATGAGAAGAGAGCATCTGGAGAGTTGCTCCTTATGTGGCTGAACAAGACTGAAATTATCTATTTCTAGGACTGAATTCTTCAGGGCATGGTCTTCACTGTGGTCCTCCCTTTTCTCTGTCTGAGGGGCCTTCCTTGGCTGGGTACTTGCTGGAGCACAGCAATATCAAACAGGTCTCTCCATTATACTAACACTTAAAAAGTGATGAAGGTATTTAGTGTGTCAGGACCTTACACCAGGCAGAAGTGGTAAAAGAATGCGCAACAGAAATTACAAGCAAATAGAATGGTGTGGTCCAGGTTGAGGAAGGTGATGGGATCTTTGCAGTGGCAAAATAGAGTGGATTCTGAAGAGGTGCAAGACTAGTGTTTCCTCATGTGGTAAAAAGGAGATTGAAAAACAAGTGGATAGACTTGAATGAATACAGACAGAAATAGGAGGCAATAAGGAGTCCTTGCTCATTCATCAGATCAACCAGTATTGGCTATAAGTAAAGATCTTTCAGCTAAAGGGGTCAAGCTCAGGTTTTTCAGTATGATAATGACATGTGTCCCATCTAGCAATGATGTTTTTTTCCTCAATAATGAAATGAATTCTCAGGAAGTGGAGGCATCCCCATTCATCTACATACAAAAACATGTTTGCAATGGGAACTGCTTTTTCCCAGGATGAACTAGAGTTATCACAGCTGTCAGCAAGTTTTGTGTTTAAATCACTTGAGACTCAACACATTAAATACATTTGCACATGATTTTCAATGCACATTTTGCTAATGTGCCCCATGCCTGATAGAAATGCTTTTTTATGAACTGAGCTCCACAGAATCACTCAGTATGATGTAAGGGCAAATTAACTCTTCTCAATACCTTCTGAGCTATAGAGACTTTTGGCAGAGACCAAACATAAGAAGAACCAAGCCTTTAACTTACAGGAGCCACCACAAACCTCATGAAGACTAAGATACGTCAATTGACATACATGGACCAATAACTACTGAAAATAATACCAACTGCACGGAATGTACCAAGGGCCAGTGCAAGCTTAAGTGGCTAATAGAAAGAACAACCTTTCAGAAAACAGTCTGAAGCATAATGATGTGAATGAAGGTAATGGTATGATTGTTTTAAAATTTCAACTTCTATTTTACTGCAAATTACCCAAAACTACTCTTCACCTCTCTGTGCATCCTACTTCATGCAGTAAGTTTAGAGCTTTGAGATATGATTCAGTGACAGTTAATGTAAGATTTGTATTGAAGGTTGGACTTGATGTTCTGAAAGGTCCCTCCCAACCAAGGTGATTCAGTAGTTCTACTTGCATTATACTCAATAGATAAATGTAACCCACTCTAGAACATCTTCTCCAGGTCACCCCATAGCCATGACCTCTGAGCCAGAGGAGATGACAGTAATAACTGAATGATACAGAAGGAGAGTGTGAGTGTCTCTGCAGCTGCAGTCAGTAATTAAGTCTAATTAGTGACCAACAAAACTGCATGCTTGTTCTCCATCCACCCTAAGAAGTCACCTGCTTTTGCTGAAATAAATGCACAAAATTACCTTCAAGATTATGTAATTCATGAGTAATTTTTCTATTCAGAGCAGTTAGTGCTGGGAAATGAAGCACTAATAGAATTTTGGTTCTGAATGCAGTACTCACACATGCATCTGTTCTTGGCTGAGAGTTCATCACAACGTTTCCATATTGGCAGCAAAGTCATCCAAAATTCCCCCTCTGCCTCTTACTTTACTCTCACTGTCCTGGCCATGGTGAAAAACTTGACATGTTTGCATTTCTTTGTTCACCGGGAGAGCTATCTCTTGTTGCTAGTGTTATTGTAAACAGGAAAGTGTTTCTATCAATGGTTAGGTAAAGCTACAGATTTTTTTGCTATGGTCCTGTTTTACAACTTTACAAAACACTCTGTTTTTTTCTGTATTATATTTATGTGTATTCTTGATCTTTGCTAGGAAGTTGGTTTCTATGAAACATCTTCTAATTACTTAAATCTCACAGTGACAAATATGAACAGGCTGAAAGAAGAATCCCTGAAACTGCATAACTGCTTCACAACCAGGAAATAAAAGCGCTTGAGAAGAGGCTTGATTTGAGCAGACTTTTCTCTTAGCCCTTCTCCAGAAGAAGTTTCTCATGATGAAATGCTGCTTCCAGGCTCAGGGAACTGGCAGTTGTCAGGGCAGTGATAAGATGTTGATAATGTTGGAATAACCAGAAATGGTTGGCTAAAATCCACGATATAAAAAATAAATCACTTCATGAAAAATTCAACAGTTTTGCAGAAGCAAGCAGCATATGTGGGTCATCTTAAGATTCAGACCCATAATGCAAGAAACATCCCTAATCTGTGGTTTCACTTACCTTGGCAGCACATGCATCATAAACAATATCTGATGTACTCTACCCATTGCTTACATGCTGCACAACTGACCAGCATGTGCTGTATGAGACTGAGCCTTGCTGTTTGTGGGCCGTAGACAGTGGAGAACCACAGGGATGATTAGAGGACTGGAGCACCTCTCCTATGACAACAGTCCAAGAGAGGAGCTGGAGAAAAGAAGGATCTTAAGAGACCTTACAGTAGCCAACCCAGTACTTGGTGGGTACCTATGAGAAAGCTGGAGAGGGACTTTTTACAAGGCCATATAGTGATTAAATGAGGCATAACGGCTTCAGACTGGAAGCTGTTAGATCTAGGTTAGATGTTAAGGAAGAAATTTTTCACTATGAGGATGGTGAGATGCTGGAACATGTCACCCAGAGAAGCTGTGGTGGTGTTCAAGGCCAGGGTGCATGAGGCTTCTAGCAGCCTGGTCTAGTGTCAATGGCAGGGGCTTGGAACAAGAGGATCTTTAAGCTTCTGTCCAACCCAAACCATTCTGTGATTCTGTGCTGTATTTGACGTAGAGCCTGGTCTCACTGTGCATCCAGTTAATTGTTATCCACCAACACTGATCAATCTGGGTAAGAAATTCTAGTGTCTAGACCAAAAGATGAAAGAAAAATGTCTTTTTGTTTCAGTGATCATCAAGAGAAGTAGAGCCTGATAAATATTTGGAATAGGAAGGTGGTAGGATTCCTGAAAAATGAGAATGATGATTGTGTGAATCTTCAGTTATTCATAATTAGAGATCCTTTGAGCTTTGAAACGAGGTCACTTGCATAAAAAGCTGTCAATGTTACATATACATCAGTGGGTGTGTGAAGGAACATAAAACTGTTACCCTTCTTGTGGGATTTATATTGTGTTGAGAAGTTGGATGGTTTTATTCATTTTTCTAACAAAGCAGTGCAGTGCAGTTCAGTATTTTCCAGACTGATCACAATGAAGAACTTTGGAGATATTTTCAATATGCTTTCAATAAATGTAAAAAAAACCTTAATGTCTGAGCAACAGCAAAAACATTATCAAATACCTATGTATTTTATGAATTGGATTTGCACTAAGAAGTTTAAAATATTATGCAGCACATCATGAAAGTTCATACTGATGGCATTACTGTATTTATAAAATGTTCAAAGAGATGTTTAGCAATATCTTCTCTCTATGCCAGCAGGGAGATTGTAATTTGTCTCTGATTAATGCATAATTATGGAATTAAAGCCAGTAGCTATTATCTTATTTTCAGTCTAATAGTATGTGAGGGCACCTCTTTGAGGCCTGGGGAATCCAGACTGTAATTTCAAGTTTAAAGGAATAAAAGCAATACAGACTGGTATAGCCAACAGCCACATGCCCCATGTGTCAGCCCCAGCAGCTTCATCTATAACCAGTGTCCCCTTCTTGATTCTGTTTTAATTCATTTGCTCAGAGGGCAGTTTGCTTAGTGCATAGATGGAGCTCAGATTCACACAGAAAACAATTGAGCTCAGAATTGAGCAATGCTGAAGCAAGAACTGCACTAGCTCTATAAACAGAAAAACAGCTCATACTTGGGAACTCCCATGAGCTGGAATTGCAAATTACACATGAACAATAATCTGGACATCCACTAAAGTTTCAGGACAGATGAGGTGCAAGGACAAACAAAGGACAAGCCAGATAACCTGACGGGAACTCCAGAGAGAACTCAGCAAATAACAAAACAATGTTAAGACACAGGAATTACTTCACATCAACTTTGCTGTGAGTGAACCTTTCCTCCTGCTGAGTTAACTTGCTTCCCAAGAGAGTTTCTTGCCACATACTGAATTCCACATAACAAAAAATATTGCTTGCCAATAAAAGTGGTATAAATTATATAAATCATTCAACATCTATAAATGTGAAGGATAGATAAAGCTTATGACAGAAAATTATTGTGCATCCATGTCAGTAAAAATGTCAGTAAAAATAGAGTCTATGGTGGGACGTGTTACAGCAGGATGTTTGACCTACAAAATTTGATGGGAAAATCCACACAGCTGGCAACTTCCATTTAGTAATTTTTTTTTTGTAATTTGGTTGGTTCTTTTGTAAACCAAATGTGACAGTAGTAACACATGATAAAAACTTGTGAAAACTAATCATCTCAAGGTGCAGACAAGTTCTTCCCCTGAGTTCTGTGTATTTCCCTTGCTGTCCATTTTCCCTGTTGCTTTTTAGTCTTTTTATGCATCTGCTCTAGCTTTTCATTCATTAATAGAATCATAAAATCACCTTGGCTGGAAGGGACCTTTTAGATCATCTAGTCTAACCATCAAATTCAGTTGCTTCTTAATCTTTAAAGATCAGGAAAAGTACTCCTAGACAAAATACTCTTCTGTTTCATAGAACTGGATACTTTCCTCTGAAATCCAAGCTTACTTTAATGGCACTAATTTCTTATTTCACCTCCTCAAGGACAGTAGATTTTATAGTCATTCACCCTGACCAGATAGTGGTAGCACAGGCCACTTTGTAACTCCACTATCTAAGCAAAAATTCTTCAGATAGGATAAACACAAGAGAAAAACCCAAAAAATTACTGGCCAAAACACATCACAAATACAACATAGAACTGATTAGCTACTGGTGTAAATGTATGCTCACTGGCCCGGGTAAGATGCACCATAATGCTTTCAATACAATCATCAATCAGCTGGGGAAAGGCTGACCTCCATTGCTCTATGGAGTAGAGACATCCTCAGTGTTGCTGTCTTCTGATCTGATCTGGTTTTTAGGATTTTCTATCTTTCATATTAGAACTCTCCTGTAACAGTTCCTAACTGTTACAAGTTCAACAGCTTCCCTTTTTTATTTTGCTTTTGATTTTTCTTATGTGGCAAGGCTTTAGTTCATGTATTTTTTCACCTCTTAAGAATTTTCTCAATATTCGTGACACAAATTCATTTAGCTGTACTACATCAAACCTGGCTTGGATGAGAAATAGAGGAATCCCTGGATGAAAGGATGCATTACTGTTCCTCCATTAGAGGGGTCTTACCTGTACCTCAAAGGAAGGTCATTGTCTAGTCTCTCTATGACTAGACTCTCTATGACTCTTCAGGTACCCACTGCTATGGCTCAAATCTGCTTCAACATTACAATTACAGCAGCATCCTATCTCTGCCCTTCTTAAGAGCATAGAATGCACTGAGTTGGAAGGGACCTTCAAAGGTCAGCTAGTGCAGTCCCTCTTCAGTAATCAGGGGCATCTTCAACTCAATCAGGTTGCTCAGAGCCTCCTCAGGTCTGGCCTTGAGTGTCTCCAGGGATGGGGCCTCCACCACCTCTCTGGGCAACTTGGTCTTGTGTCTCCCCACCCTCACAGTAAAGAATTTCCTAATATCTAAGTCTACCTTCTATCAGTTTAAAACTGTTACTCTTAATCCTATCATCATACTCCCTGAGAAAGAGTCCATCCTCAGCTTTCACAGAATCACAGAATGTCAGGGATTGGAAGGGACCTCAAAAGATCATCTAGTTTGTAGGCCCTCTTCAGGTACTGGTAAGCCACTAAGGTCTCCCTGGAGCCTTCACCAGGCTGAACAGTCCCAGGTTTCTCAGCATGTACTCATAGGAGAGGTACTCCAGCCTTTGGATCGACCTCATGGCCCTCCTCTGGACCTGCTCCAACAGGTCCACATCCTTCCTGGGATCCCACTCCAGGGATGGGATCTTGTCTGCCTTACCATCTCTAAATGGTGGCTGCTGAATGTCCTAGCTCTTTCTCTTCTCTAAGTTCTTCCACATGTTTTTGCCAGTGCCGTGTCCATGACCTATAGATTCTGTCTCCCCTAACTTACAGCACCTTCCTGGCTCCCAAATTTGCTCTTCTGCATTTAAGACCATGCTGGTTTTCAAGAATGCCAGCCTTGTTCAGCACAGTTAAGACTGGTGAGCAGAATCAGGCTTTCTGATGATCCTTCGTGGCTCTTTTCTTCTTCTAGCAAGAGGTTGAGTCCCTAACAAATAATGTGTGGGCAGGCAATGTACAGTCATTGAGAAAGGCTGTTCTTGTAGAGCTGCCCACTACAGCCAGTCATTGACACAGGGACTGGAAACTGGTGAAAGGCCAAGAGGACTCACAGTTTAGTTAGGTAATCTCTCTTCCCTGGGAGAGCAAGGAGAAAAACTACTGTGGTTTGCAGATACACAGCAAGGACTGGTGGGATGGGCAGTGTTTCCAAAATTGCTCTACTCCTGGTGGACGAGACACCATTATAAACCTCGGAAAAGGTTTCCAAAAGTGTTTCCAAAAGTGCTCTACTCATAGAAGAGTGTGATCACTCTAGATGCTCTCAAGCTGCATTGTCAAAATGTGGATGAACATTCCTGCATGGACTATGTAGGAAGTGCTTTTAACAGCTTTTGTGTCTTCCTACAGGATTCTGCTTGCATGTGATGAGCTGACAGTCACCTTTAGGTGGAACAGTAGCACATGTCCTGTTCCTCCAGACCAGAAGTTTAAGTTACAGCTACTGCATTTCCCACTGTAATCTCTTGTAATATGACTCAATTACAGTAGTTGGGGTTTGGCTTAATATCCAGAAGAACAGCTGAGGTTAACAGTAATTGTGTGTCTTTCAACAGGTGAAAGGAGTATTACCAAGGAAAGATGTATTGCAAAGGAAACATAAACATTGAGAAATATAACCACACTGAATCTACCCAAAATTACACTTTCCCCCAAAGGTTCTTTCTGATACAATCTCAAGGTTTTTTATCTTGATGATTTTCAAGAGCACTCATTGTTTTTAACTTTCATCAGTGCTGGAGAAATTGATCCATCTCAGTACTCCAGAAATGAGCCCAACATCACCATAAGTTGAGCTTTTTATTCCACAGATACAGAGCTATCACAGTGTCCTGGTTACAGAGGTACTTCTCTGTTGAGGCTGCAGTATTGAGAAAAAGAAAATGGAGTTGCATTGAAAATCAACATGTAAAACAGATTTTACAACACTCAAGCATTAACTTTCTTGCTGCAAGATCTCAAGTTTGGAAAGCACAAAGTATCCAGGGCCAAAATTTAAGAGAACAGGTTAAATATCACAGGTCTGTGTGGTGCACTTCTGTGTGAACAGCATGGACTTAAATGAAACGTCTAGTTCGGAATTGGGAACATTCCTTGTAAAAAAAGGGATATCTGCTTTCTCCCTTTCTTATAAAGGCTTGGGAACAAATTCTACCGTTAGTTTCTTCTTTCTAGACTCGGATTTTGCTTCCTATAATCTCAAAAGGTGAAGTGACCAACAGGATGTTTTCAATAAACATTTACTTCAATAAACGTAATTTTAAACTATTTTATATAGACAGTTTTTCAGCTACTCTGGCCTCCTAAAATCAACTGAGGTAGGGCTGCTTACCTGTACTTCTAAGAGCCCCAACCCAGTCGGATCCCGTTCACGCTTCCCGAGAAGTCTCCGCTTGTGGCTGGTACCTCCCTCTTGTGGAGTTTTGCTAAATTACATGTCAAAACTCAGGTCTTTTGTCTCCATCGGGCTTGATTCACAGCCTGTGTGCTGTTCTGCAATACAAGTGGGCCAAAGCCAGATAGGATGCGATTTTAGTAAAGGAATTCCATTTCGATTTAATTATCAGTTTCTGTTTATTGGGATTCCTCAATCTGTCCTTAGCTTTTTCTGCTTTTTTGTTTTCTTTTAACTGCTTGATGGAGATTTTTTGGAAAACTTAATGGGAACTTGAGGTTCATTTCATGTTTTATGTGTTTTTAGGGTCTCAAGTCTTTAAAGCTCTCTTAACACTTCAGTCAATGAAAAATGAAGAGCTGTGCCATGGAAAGAGGCAACTGTGAAAATCACTAAACATGCATATCCGTGACAGTGTTGCAGCACAAGGTATTAAAGCAGTAATCTGTATAAATGAATAGAGCAAATGGGGAAAAGTAAAATGATTTTTCTATGGTATCTGGCATAGCTGACAATGATACCAGAATGGCCTGTGGAAATTTGTGGTCTCAAGGGTGAAAATAAGCCTTAAAAGTTGAAAAATAACACCATTCCTGAGATTTTTTTGGTCTGGAGAAAATGCATTTCACTAGGATATTTAAGAATTTGTTTGTGTTGAATTTGTCAAATAAATGCTTGAGAAGTGCCAGGATTATAGAAGAGAAACACCTTTGGGCAAAAAGAAAAAAAATCCTGTGTGCCAATGGTTTCTTTTATCAAGTAACAGGAGCTTAAAAACAGTGGCTGCCAACTGATCCAGAGTCATTAACGTGAGCAGTAATGCCCAAGTGTTTAATGATGAATGTAATTAGTGCCTCATGGAGAGAGAAATTATAGAGCTATCTCTTTATGTCTCTAAATCATTTGTCATGTTGTACATACTTTAGCCAACCACAAGCTATGCTTTTATTTGATACAAGTAATTGAGTTAAATAAAGAGGTAAATGGTTGACACAAGACGGTTTGTATTACGCGTGGCAGTTTGAATTACTGCATCTCCTCCTGGAACTTAATTCTATTAAATTGTATTCTCTTGTGGTTTCAAAACCAGCTGTTGACCAGTGTGAAAGGGAACTAGATTTAATGAAGGAAGGAGTTCTCCTCATATTCCTGAGATACCCTATAAGCATTTATTAAAACTCCAAGGGATACTACTTAAGTGAAATATTATGAAAAATCCCAATACAACACCTAAGTTCTTGGCTGTAGCAGAGACATGTGTAATTTACAGACCTGATGTGACAAACAGAGTAGCAGGTGAGAATTACAACATCCTATTTGAAAATGTTAGCTGACAACCTTTAAGCCTACTGTGGTGCTCACTGGACTTTCCCATATGGTCTTTATTGTTCCCAGGCTTGCCAGGCCTTGCTAAGCTGATTTACACACAGCCTGCACACAGGCTGTGTTCTGGCATTTGAGGAATCGTGGTCTATAATTACCTAATGGGCTGTGGAAATGCAAGTATTCCTGGTCTGAGAAACCAGTGTTGGGACTTTACTCAGTGAGTGACTAAGACAAAGCGTGGTAATTAGAATGAAGTCAAGTGAGGTCTCTCCATTGACTTCCCCTGTGAGGGAATCCAGCAGGCATTGTTGTCACTTGGAGCCAGAGCCAAAGAGAAGGTCCTGGAGAAGTCCAAATTTCACAGTCAAACTCATGCAAGGGATTATAATGACAAGCAGGGAGTGTCTGAATTAGTGGGCAGTTCTGCTGTGAGAGGAGTCATTCAACTAAGGTTGAAGTGGTTTTCACACAGAATAGCAGGAACACCTAGATCAGGTCACACAGGAACACATCCAGGCAGGCTTTGAATGTCTCGAGAGAAGGAGACTCCACAACCTCTCTGGGCAGCCTGTTCCAGTGTTCTGTCACCCTCACCATGAAAATGTTTATATTTCAGTGTTCCAGCTTGCACCCATTGCATCTTGTCCTATCATTGGATGTCACTGAGAAGAGTTTGGCTCCATTCTCCTGACTCTCACCTTTACATATTTGTGAACATTAATGAGGTCACCCCTCAGTCTCCTCCAAGCTCCCAGCTCCCTCAGCCTTTCCTCATGAGGAAGATGCTCCAATCCCCTTCATCATCTCTGTGGCTTTGTGCTGGACTCTCTCAAGCAGTTCTCTGTCCTTCTTGAACTGGACACAATATTCCAGATGTGGTCTCACCAGGGCAGAGTAGAGGGGGAGGAGAACGTCTCTCGACCTACTGACCCCACCCCTTCTAATGCATCCCAGGATGCCATTGACCGTCTTGGCCACAAGGGCACATTGCTGGCTTATGGCCATCCTGCTGTCCACCAGGTCCCCCAGGTCCCTTTCCCCTGCACTGCTCTCTAACAGTTCAGTCCCAAACTTAAACTGATGTATGGGATATCAGTGTAAGTCTCATTCATGCTAATGTGCCATAGAGGAAGAGAGTTAGCAACATAAATTTGGGGATTCCTTCTTCTAAATCCTGTTCCTAGATGCAGGTGACTGTCTAATTTAGTTGAGGAATTAGTTACAGAATTTATCTCACCCACAGACTTCAGCTCCCCTGGCTCTTGTTTTCAGTATGTTTTTCCTCACAGATCAGACTGAACATTTTTTCTTAGGTTCATCTTGTCCAATGACATTTCTTGGCTGAAGTTTCTTATTCTGTGGCAGCAGCAGCACTGTGCATAGTGCTTGAGCACAAAGTGATGGCAGATTAAAATTGATGCCAGATTCATCTCACCCCACGTATGTGCCTCATTCCAGTATGGGATAAGTAAGCTTTTGGACCGGTGCAATCTTCAAGCTACTCTGATAAGGCAAGTTGTGTTTAGGGTTACTTTGCTTTAGGATTTTAGATTTAAGCTACTGTGGCAGTAGCTCTGCTGTAAAGATTTGGCAGCCTGCTACAGACACAACAATTTCAGATTTAATCTGTCACTGCCTGTGTGTCAGAGACCCAAAGGTGAATCTACAGCTGTAAGAAAATCCTGTTTTAATCTGATTTGTTTTCATTTATGAAAACTTCATATCAGTCCTATCTTTCTGAAGTAAAATGATGCTTCATTTCATTAGCTTGGCACAGTTTGAAGTTTTCCATTTATAAAGAAACCATGTGTGTATGCACACACACAAGTATATATTTGCCTCAAAAAAAAAGGGATTTCTCTCAGTATCCCAAAAGAGACAAATATTCATAAATGTCAAAAATTTGGAAATTTGTTTTCCTAAATTTTTCATTTCTGTTTCAGATTACCTCAGCAGAAGTCCACATTATGTAAAGTCCTGCTTTTGTTGTAATGATACCAAATGTGTTTGAGATTTCTGGTACATTTTGAGAATTTTTACCAATTCTTATTTGTTTCCTTCCCAAACATTTTTGGTTTCTTTGCTTGCCTGCTTTGAAGATCAGTTGTGCAATTCTTTCAGTTTGTATTATTGTGGATAATCACACACATTGTTCTCAAGTAGTTGAAGAAAAATAGAAACTAATTTGATGGTTTAGTTCGCTTCATGACTGCCACAGAACAAAATGCTAACTCTAAGTCAATTGCTCAGAGCATTTCAAGGTCTACTGAAGAGTTTTGCATTTCAGATGTTATTGACTAGCCACTTCTGCTCAACTTGGTCATCAAATTGCATGGCTTTGCAAGGTTTTTTTTCTACTGGGACAAAAATTGCTGGCACAAATATTATATAGTTCCTATTATAATATTGTTTATTTGCAAAAAAAAATTGCATAAAACCTGTTCTGTGTAGGCAGAAGAGGCAAACATTAGTAGAATATGTCATTGCCCATATAAGCGGGTGTGTGTGATTCCAGGGCCTGGACCCAAAAAGACCATCTTTCAGCTTCTCCTTAAGATCACACCCATAAGTTTATAAGTTTTTCCTCTGCCTTTCTGTTTTTAATGTTCATAGCTTACAGTCCATGTCCTGTCCTCTTTTTTTTTTTTTTTAACTGATAAAAACTTCTTCCTTAGCTCTTGCTTTGCATGTTTCTCTTCAATTGAGAACAAATGTGGACTGATGGGCTCATCTTCTCAGGGTGGTAGTCTGAAATTCCTGATGCTTTAAATTCAAAATAGAATGGAGAAAATGCTATTTGATATTAATTTAGTAATACTATGATAGCAAATCAATATTATCCAGATTTTTCCCTCTGTCTCCACAGTAGTCTTTTGATAAAACTTGTATGGGAGAGGTCATGTTACAAAAATAATCATAAGATTTGGCAGGCATTTCAGAATCATAAAATCATAAAAGAACTGTAGAATTGGAAGGGATCTTCAAAGATCATCTAGTCCAACCCACCTGCAATGATCAGAAACATCTTGGACTTGCTCAGCCCTGTCAAGTGTGGCCTTGGATTTCTCCAGAGACAGGGCCTCCACCACCTCTCTGGGCAGCCTGTTCCAGTTCCTCATCAATCTCATGGTGAAGAACTTCTTCCTAATGTCTAATGTAAATCTGCCCTGCTCTAGTTCAAAACCATTGCCCCTCGTCCTATCACTGCATGCTCTGCCAGACAGAATCTCTCCAGCTTTCTTGTAAGCCCCCTTCAGGTACTGGTAGGTCACTATGAGGTCTTCCCAGAGCCTTTTCTTCTCCAGGCTGAATACCCCCAACTCTATCAGCCTGTCCCCATAGGAGATGTGCTCCAGCCCTTGAACTATCCTTGTGACCCTCTCCAACAGATCCATGTCTTTCTTGTGCTGAGCGCTCCAGAGCTGGACACAATACTCCAGGTGGGGTCTCGTGAAAAGGACAAAAAATTCAGTCTTTGGCTCTTACATAAATCCAAAAGCTACCACTTGAAATACAAACTTTTAATCAGACTTTTACATGCTTTTCTGATTGGCAGTCTTTTTAATCCTTCATTATAAAATTAAAGCAAGTGCTGCAGAACTTCACAAGACATTAGAATAGCTGTCAGATCCCAAAAATTCCATCACGAATACATCAGACCTGAATAATGAAACATTTACAAGTATGTAAGGCAATGTGAGGGTACTTCAAAACAGAACACAAAATGGAAAGAAAAATAAGCTTTTCTAAGGAGGAATTAGTCATTCACAAATTCTCACATAAGTTAGTAAGTTTCCCAATCTTTTAATTGTGGAGCTTTCAAAAACATTGTAAGTGATACAGGAGGTAAAATCCAAATGTTCTGTAAGGATCTTTATAATTGCTTTTTTCCCCTGCAGCTTTCAAAATAACTCAGTCTCAGCTGCAAAAATGGCAACATTCTCATGTGGAAATAATATTAACCAAAATCCGACTTTTAAAATTCCCAGAAGATATTAAGTACCTTTTTTGCATGATAAAAACCATGAGTCAGCCTTTTCCTGCTGCATAGAGACAAACTAAAAATTGTCTGAAGATGGCAAAGCCCCACTAAACCAGGTCAATTCCCACAAGCACCTCCCTTGCCTTTGTTTCTTGCCCTCAATGTGAGTTGGAAAACAGCAGCAGACAGAGCTGTAAGAAAGTTGAATGCATCCTAGGTAGAATCTCAAGATGGTGACTCTTCCCAGGAATAGGAATAAGCCAGTACTCTCTGCCATTAGTATATGTGATTGAGAGGAGGATAAGTATGTGTCCAGGGGTGTGCACGTATACAGGATGAGCTGCTCTTCATTACAAAGCTATGTTTGTGCATGTAGAGCTGATGTTCTTCACATGTCAGGTCTCAGGAAGACATTGGTACACCTTGGTCATTCTTCCTATTTGTTTGCACTTTTGAGTTCTCATCTCTGAAGATGTGTGGTGGGCATGTCCTGAGCCACTTCTGCAGTGGACCAGAGGAATCCAGAGTTTTTGAGGATGCTAGCTATTCAGTTAAATTTTTACATAAGGACAAACTGCTACTTACAACATTCATGCCTGTCCTGAATCACTGACATTTTTCTAGGAAGTCTAAGCTTTATTTTAGCATAAATTTGGATCAGAATTAAAATACTCACTTTATCTAAGGTTTCAGCCTTTCATCTCACTTACTCTTAACACTGCCTAGGCAAACAGAATAGCTTGATGACTTCAAAAAACATTTTGACCTGGATGAAATTCCAAAGAACCTCCTCTAAGTATGCTTTTTATTTGTTCAAGCTCCTGCAGGGCCTGAGGAATATGACTTTGAATTTGGCCCAACTTTCATGGGAGAGTTGGAACAACCTGCCTCCAGAGGTCCTTCCAAACTAAATTATCATCTAACTGTGACACTTACCTGACCAAAAAATCACTCAGTTGCATTTCTATCACTTTTACCTCAGCCATTATTATCTCACCAATGTGATTATCCTCTTATTCCACCTTAACCTTGCACTTGCTCATTGACACAAATTTTAGTGAACAAGGTGAACTTAAGAAAAAAATGTCAGTGTTTTCCTTGCTAATCAGCAAATAAGATTGCTGTGACTTTCCTGGATAATTTGTTCCCTTATGAATATTAATATGTGTTCAATAATTAATTTATGGCAAGTAATCTTCTCAGACTGAAACTTTCCTGCTTTTATTTCTGCAGAGCCTTTAAAACACCATGAGGAAAAACTCACCAGTTTAAAGAGTAGAAGCAACAGCACCATTCCCACTACATTTGCAGACTTTGGATTATATAGTAAACAAAAACCATGCAAGAAAAAGCTACAATACTGAGGTCATAGGTAATTCCACAGCTCAATACTTCTCTTGAGCTGTTGCTGGAAGGTCAAATGAATTTTTATGTCTACCGAATAAACTACATAAAATTAATTTAACCTGAATTTTTGAAAGTTCCCTGCTAAAGTTCTTGCTGGGTAGTTCTAAGGAGCTAAAAGGAGCAAATCTTCTCTACAGCTTAATTGAAAGTCTTTAATGAATAAAGAAGACTAAGGGGCAAGAGAGAAGGGAGACTTTTTTGTAGTAATTCATAAGAGATTAATTATCTAGTTACAAGATTATATCAGTGGGAGCTTTACTGTACCTCCTGTTGTCTAACCGCTTGCACTTGAGTTTCTGATTCTGCACATACTGAGATGTAATTCTCCTTTTTGGTTGAGCTCCTTTGAGATAAAATGAAGGCTATTAGCCCTTTCAAAGGATAACCAGGACCTGGGCATTTACCTAAGTACTCAGGGTAATTATCCAGCTGCCTGAATGAGGCTCCCAAGATGTGGGATGACAAAGTACAGGTGCCCTTACTCTTGGAGAGGTTTAAATCCAGAGCTCCTTCTTCTTTGCAGTCAATCTACTCATCTACTGCAGGATGTTCTGTTCTTCTGTGGAAGTTCTGCTTTGTGTGACACACCTGAATATTCTGCAGGACAAGGAAAGCAAATTATTATGCTATAGTAAGGTCCCTGTAGCATTTGTGAAGTGAGTTGTATTCAACTCTTACTAGTATTTAAGCATTTTATGGAAAACAGAGTTAAAAGCTTCTCTGAATAGCTGAGTAATTATAGCGCTTACACACACAATCCCATTGTCCTGGAATAAAACCTGTATAAGAATTAGGTTTAGGTGAAGCTAACATTGGACAAAAGGCTGACTCTTTTAACCATGGCTATATAGAATGGCATGTCAGCAGATATATCAAACCCTGTGGGTGAAAGAGGAAAGGCACAAAATGTGTAACTGAGTGACTGTCACTAATTTTTTATTTTTAAAAAGTCACTTTTTAATTTCAACCTATAGCATTTCTATTTTGGTGAAAAACATCTATAATGACATAGAACTATTTGAATTCCAGTTGTGTAGCTTCAATGTTCTGTATTTTCTTAAAATTTTACAGAATTGGGTCCTTCTCAGAAAGGAAATTGGGAACCTCAGTGAAGAAGAATGCAGAAGTTAAGAAGTACATGAAGGAAATACTGCTCTTGGTTACCTTAAAAAAAAGAAGAAGAGAGGGAGAGAGAAAGAGTCTGATCAAGTCTATCTATTAGGTAATTTATTTTTTTTCTCTTCTTAAACAAAGATGTTCTACATGTGAGAAGCTTTAGTCCAATCTACACGACCTTGCACAACTAGTGTCACACCTCACACTTTGAAGTACAATATTCTCAGGCAGGTATTGCATCTGCTACATTTCAGCATAGAACCTATATAGTTATACTATGCTGTTACCAAAATACTTTTTTTCTATCTTGTGATTCCATGAAAGAATCACAATTACGCATCCATTTTCCAAGAAATAGGAAGGTATATCATAAGCAATTAAGACAGTTCTTGTCTAGAAGGGAAGATTTGATAAGGCATAAACATACAACAAGAAGAAAGAGGAGAGTGAAAACAAGAAAAGCATCCCTTTAGCCAATTAGGACAGAACTGATAATTCTCTAATCTTTACATTTTTTTATTTACAAATGTGAATTCCTGGGAATGTTTGAGTGTAGCAGAGATGCCTGGTGAATAGCTTTGGGAGTAATATTGTAAGTACACCTTCTGCTAAGTGGTATCAGTAGTAATGGGAAGCTAAATATAAATATCAAAGACATTTAAATTCACACACAAAGTCACACCTTGGCTGCTGGCCAGAGAGCTCAGGCAAACTGTGTTGTTTGGTTTGGTTTTTAATGAGCTCCTTTTTGGATCTCAGTGAGCTTGGTAGCAAGCTGTCTGTCAGGATGTAGCACTGCAGAGGGGGTGAGACGTAAAATCAAAATGAGGAAGACCAGCAGTAGAGAAGTATTTTAAAGGTAGTTGTCATAGAGGTAATAACTACATCCACATAAGCAAAAGAGATCATGCAAGGACACAGAACAGAGGGTGGGAGGAAAAGGATGCCAGGAAGTTTTGCGGGAGCTCCACTTTGAGGTGGGAGGAAAAGTTTTGAGGGGAGACACTTGGGAAAAAGTCTAGATTGAGAGACACAGAAAAGATTGAGAGAACATAGAAAATCATGATGTCCAATGTGACAGGGTTTCAAAACATAAGCATTTCATTTTAGTGTCAAGGGCAACAGAAGTCTTAGAGAGGATGAAAATGATGCACAAACTTGACCCTTGGTTAGGAAGAAAACTTTCAGTGATATTACTTGGAGGAAATCTGTAGAGGGGAGCCAGCAGTAAGAGAATTAAACTGGTATGAGACTCCAGATCACAGACAACTTTTTTATTCCCTTACTGCTACCCCAGTCAGTTTGATCACCCACGTTTTTTGTAAGTCTTAGGCAGTGAGAACCCTAGATATGACATTTCAGTTTTATTTATTTTATTCACACCAAAAGCCAGAGATATGAAGGGGCTCATAATGGTCCTGGAAGATGTTTCCTTGGAAAGATTAAAACAGCAGGGTAACCAAAAGGTGAATGCACTGAGCAAAGGAATAGGAAAGAAATTACACAGTCAGCAACTCAGGAAAGAAAAAAACCAGAAGATGCAGATTATCATATTAAATTGAGGTTAGTAGGCCCATTAACATTTGTTACCTTTGCTGGATATGTTACCTTTGCTGCATTTGTTTATGAAACCTATAACACTACTACAGAGAGTTGCATGTTAATTGAAAAGAAATCAAGAAGCACAGATACTATCTTTTACTTCTAAAATCAAAGCAGTCACTTACTGGCTTATCTTGATAAAACCCCACTAAAGCAGGATGGCATCCTACCCACCGACAGCAAGCTGAAGAAACCTCTTAGGAACCACTCCCTTAAGCATGCCTTCCTGTGCCGCATATTATTTAGTTTGCATACCATTTTCTAAGCACTTCTTAATTGATTAACATCTCTTTAAATACATTAGGATATAGCTAATACTGACTATGCAAATTGATTTCATCAAGGTACAACCTGCAACTCATCCACAACATATTGAATTTGTATCTGGTTTCTTAAGCCTGACTTTCCCTGCTTGCACCCCTGCAAAACTAAATTCAGCTCAGAGAAAGACAGAGGATGAGACGACTTTTAGGAATTCCTCATAGACTTCCTGATGGACTGCAGTGCATCATGTCTCCCAGCCTCTCTTCCTAGGGACCACCATCTCAAGAAACACCAGCAATTAGTAAATCATGGGCAAGAAGGGTCAGACAAGAGCCTATGCCAATAATGCACTTGAGAGACCTTGAACCTTCACCTGACTTCTCAGTACTCTCTGCTGCAAAATGGGCATAATTACACTAATCTGCTTTGTAAAATTGCCATGTTTTCATTAGCTAATCCATCTGGCAGAAACTCGCAGTTCATATAAAACGTAAGGAATGTACATGAGAAGCGAGAGAACACAAAGGCAATAAAGATCTCAAAAACTCTGTTCAGAATGAGAAGCTGATAAGTGTTATTTGTTTAAAAAGACATTGGCGGTATGAAATATTGACACCCAATCTTTTCCTTGTGCCTCGCAGGAGAATCCTTCAGGATGCAGGAACAAGCCAGCAGGTGGCTGTAGATCCTCCCAATATGCCTATACCCTGCCAGAGGAGACCCAGAGTAGGCTCGCTGATGTGATTAACAGGTACCTTTACAAGTAGCCTTATGGCAGAGTCCAGTCCTTAGTTATCTGTTCCTCAAATAGGTTCAGCCAAGATCAATTTCCCCTGTTTCTGTTCCATGCAGTATTTAGAAGCCCAGACCACAGTCTCCAGGCTTGCCAACTGGGTATCAAAAGGTGGGAGTTTTAGGGGTTTTCCTTGGAAAGGGATTAGGCATGATTTTGCCTTGGTTTGCCCATTGGACTCCCATGCACAGGAATTTCATAACAAAGTAGTGATTTTGGGGGTCTGTGTCTGAACATTCCCATGGCAAAGGATAAAGAAAACACCAGGACTAGGGGAGGCTTTGGGGAAGCAAACAGACTGGAGACTTTCATAGCTGCACAAACCAGCAGTAAAACAAGAGAGTTACACAAGCATTGCACAAGGGAGGCTTCACTGGAAGTGTTGCCTCTGGCTCACACTCCTTTCAAGCTGTTATAAAATTTTAAATATAATTAATAAATAACCAGACCTCTCAAACAGGGATGAGTCCATGCCTGCTGCATGAACCGAGTTTGTTATTTCAGCTCATGATATAAAAATACAGCATATCACCATGAGCTATAATGAGACTCCCAGTTGCAGGCTTTCCAGTTGAGGTCAGCCAGAGCAGAGCAGCCACATTACTGCTGCAAAGTAAGCTCAAACCCAGGCTGTTTAAATAGATGGGGTAAACTAAAACAGAGACCTAATACCAAGGTACCTCCTGCCAGCATTCTGGATACAGAATGACAAAGACTGCGTCTTCCCCTTACTACTACCCCACTGGATTTGTGGGTGCTTTCCTCCTCTTCTCCCTTCCCTTCGCAACATCAGCAGGGGCTGAGAGCTGTGAGGCTCTCAGGGCTGGGATATCAGCGTGGTGCTTGCATCTTTCATCTCAGTGTTCTGCAGTGATAGGAAAGAGGGCCAGGGTGGCAGAAAATCCCAAGGACTCACTGCATTAAGGGAGGAAACCTCCACCTCATAGTTGTGTGAGGGAGAAGGCCTTCACCTCTACCACCATGTCCTTAAGACAATTCAGGAGCAAATATTTCTTATAATAGATTTCCCTCTCTTTGTTTATCACCCTTTATAAATCTTGCTTGTCTCTAAAATGAAAAAAGTTCTTAAGTTCTTTAAGTACGTAAAGAAAAAATTTCAGAGCTATGTTACAGTTTGGTGTTTTTTTCCATTCAGCATTAATTTCTAAATCATTAGACATCTGTTCTCAAATGGCAATTTGTTCATTAATATGATGAGGATCATGATGTGTCTTTTGCCACTGCCATGGAATATAAATCTGAAATTTAAGAACTGGTTTTCTAATATAACAGTCTGTTCAATGGGCCAGACTGCTCCTGATGAAGAGGGTATGACTAGGCACAAGTATATGAGAGTATATATAGACTAGCATTTCTATTTGTTAATTAGGAACACTAATAATTACTCTTCATTGATTTCATTTGGGAATTTATTGGGGTTTTTATGTTTCTAAAAATCAGATCACTTTTATCTAAGGTTATGAATAATGGATTTGAGTGCAGCTTCTGACAGCTTTGAAAACGTTTGCTATGGTTGCTGGTCTGTAGCTGAGACAACATTGACTCAATAGCTCCCAGAGCAGGGAAAATCTCAGTGGGTGTCAAATACCACACAGAAGGTTAAAGAATGAATATCATAATTGAGTGCTGTATATTACAGTATTTTGCCTAGTAAGTACAGCCTAATTCGAAGTATGAGAAGAAATAACCACTGACTACCAAATATTTAGCAACCAGACACTTACAGAGATGAAGAAGAGGAATATCACTATAGTTTTATGAAATGTTTGTCTGCTTTGAAGTTATAATTAATATCAGGTCTCATTTAGACTTGTAAATTAATGATGCATTACAAATCACAGCTCAAAATTGACTCAAGGAGTGCATTAAAATTGGCTGTAAAACACTTTCCATCATTATTGCGGAAGATAAAGCCTATAGAGTACATTAGGTGGCTAATTTGTGACCTCTGGTTGATGATCCCTGATTTCAAGCCTAATTCTTGTAGTAATATATTCTTACAATAAACTTATTTAATATTTTACCATGTATAAAGTGCTGAAAGGCAACTTACAATCAAAGAGAATCTAATTCTAAATTTTACTTTGAATTTCAAAATGTAAGTAATTGGAAGAATACATTAAATTTCAGATTTTAACTAAGAACAAGCTACAGTGACAGTCAGGAAGGTTAGAGAGTCAGACATGTTAGGTTTATACCAAAGATGATGCTGTAGTTACTGAGCTAATATATTTACTTATCATGAGACAGTAGACTTGTTGGTTGTTGATTTTCATTGTCTTCAATTCAGATACAAATTAAGAGTCATTGTTGACTCATATTCTGGGGCATCAAAGAAGTGTGACTGAACTTGGAATAGAAATAAAGAGAAGACACTAGTTTACAAGCTTCACATACTGCTTAAAGCAGAACACTCCTAAATTAAATCTGTCTCTATCTGTAGCATCCAACACAAAACAATTTAAAAAAATATGCTGTGTAGCTATATCCTGTGAGTGATATGAAATTGCCTTCTCCACTATTCTGTTTCATAGGAAGCATTGTGAAACTTGGATAATCATAGAGCACATTTCAGAAGCACTCTGCAGGTTTTGTAACATCCATGATGTTCCCTATTATATCCAGGAAAGAGAAAAATCTTTCAAATAGAAACATTGTTTCACTGTTTCCAAAATGAAAAAAAGAAATTACTAACTTTACAGCCAAACTAAAAAAAATTAGAGATGTTTAAGGTCAATTAGAGTAATTCTTTGTTCAATAATGTTCTTCATGAGAATACCCCAATATACTCTCCAAGAGACAGGTAAAGGCTGGCCCTCTCCATGTCTGCTAGCAGCCCTTTGTAGCCCTTGCCTGAGAACATCTAAACCTCAAGCTCTGGAAGGTTGCTGCCTGCCAAGTTTCCAATTAAAAATGGCAGCTGTCAGAGGAGGAAAAGGATACTGTTGGTGTTCATGAAAGGAGCACACAAACTGGATCAAGGACCTTCCTGAGATGTAGGCAGGAGGGTGACCTGTTTGTAGAGCTTGACTGTTGTTTTAAATTGCTGGGAAAATTTATGAGTGAAAGATTAGATATCTACAGAGTTCATATGTCTGTAGTGCCAAGTGAAATTTCTGAAATTTGCATATTTTGAAGTTAGCACCTAAACACCACTGAAGCTGAGCTTCAGGCATTTGCAGCCCTAAACAGATCCAACCCAAGGGGCTCAAACAGAGAGATTTAGAGGGAAGATTGTAAACCAGATAAACTTCAGTATCTGTGACACTGAGATATTATATGTGTGAAAAATATTCAAGAAATTCCACCTTTCCAGTAATAGATCTGTTGCCATCACATCTTCGTGACTTTTTCCCACAAAGGGCAGGAGACTAAATATGTTGATATGGGCATTTTAACGTTTTCATCCACTAAACTGTTAAATGATCCATTGTAGAGAAAGAAGGAAGAGGTAGTAAACCATTATTTGCCATGTTCCTCTGGCATCTTCTATGGAGATATATATACACACACATATATATACACTTCTCAAAAATACCAGAAAATAGTCCAGATAATTCTTTCTGAAGTTGGCCATATATTGCAGAATTGCTGTAAAAACATATATTTTCTTTCATTGTTGAAACATCATAAAGCATAGATTTCCTGTGTGTTCCTGAAAATCAGAACTGATGATGTAGAAGATGAGGGTTTCAGTGGACAAACCCCCGTTATAGTATTGCAATAATTTGAAAGGACAGTCAACAAGGGTCATTATTCTCTTGGCTTTTTTGCACTTTTCTCTATAATGTTATATCTTAAAATACCCAATATAAAACATCATCAGTCTGCAGGGAATTGAATCTGAACAGGGAACTAGGAAAAAAGGATTTTCTTCCCACGGCTCCCACTGATCACTTGGCTGGCAGAGCACTTCCTTCTCTTTGCTGTCTAGCAGCCTCCCCATTGTTTTTCTGTAATATTGATTTCAGTTTAATTATGCTTTACTATTTGAGCATACCAGTGAAAAACACTTCATAAGATCAAGATCTTATCACTTGATGACTTGTGATATCATCCATGTGTTTTATCTTTGGTGTCTATCCAAGCAGGTGTTTTATCATTCTTACATTCTTGCATGAAGCAACCTTCATGATTAGCATTAATTCATGCTTTGCATGTTGCTAATAACAAAAAAGCCCTTTTTTCTTCTTGGTAACTAGAGTAAATATCCTGCTACAAAATTAAGGAATTCTTTTCTAAATCATCACAGACTTTGAAACTAACTGTAGCACTGAGCTGTGCTACAGGTCTAACACCTATTTTGGCAGCTCAGACATAGGAATGTATTGAATTGTACATACAATGACTAGAGTTGGGAGGGATCTTAAAGATCATCTAATTCCATGCCCCCCTGCTATGGGCAAGGACATCTTCCACTAGATGTTTTTCCCTTCCTCCACTTACATAAAAGCAATAATAAAGTGGAAAGAAAAGCATATCCACACCTTATGTTATACCTGGTATCAAAAAAGGCAATGATGGCTAGCCTAAGGCACTTTCCCTCAACCACCAACCATTGATCAATACCAAACACTGAAAACTGGCTTAAATACCCCAAGAAACAGTCAAATCTGCAGTCTTCTATGAGAGCACCTGATCTCACTGACTAATTACCTACACTTGAAATTGATTTTGTTAGAAAACTAGCAACAGCTGGTGTATTCAAACCTGTGGAAACAGCCCTGGTGTATGTAATTGCCAAAACTGAGAACTGACAACCCCTATTAAAATGAGTCTGCAAGGTGTCAGTGCTTTTTGAAATGGTGCTCCTTTTAGTGGAGCCTCTAAGTGTGCAATAAAAACCCGAGAGCTGCTGTGATGAGAATTTGCTACACAGAAAAGTGTGTTTTTCTCTGTAGCTACTTAACAAACTATTTCTCCTCTGTATTGCTTTGCTCCTTTTAGGCTGGGCTAGCCTGTCCTTGATAGGAGGATCTCTGTAAGAAAAATGAATTATAAACTTTTTCATTCCTTCCCCTCCACCCCTCCTTCAATGTCTGTACTGCCTGTGCTGTGTCACTGTCTAATCTTGCTTAATGCTAGTTATTCAGGTGGTGTAGATATTTACAGTTTATCATTACAGAGGTATGAGATTAGATACCATAAGACTTAACTTTTCTTACATTATCAAACACAGAACACTGATTTATTGCAGTCTCCGTATTGTTTTCTGCTGCAGATAAGCCTTTGATGAGATCTGGTAGCAGTGTTCGCTTACATAACCTACCTCAACCTCTTGCCCTTACTCTGAGATTTCCCTGTGTTGTTGAGAGCAGAATTAGGCATGTTATTTATTAGCTTTCTAATTCAGTGTAACTTCTGATGTCTTAGAACTAAAAGAAAGAGCACAGAAGATGTGAGATTTTGAAATCATTAGAATTTGCTCAAAGGCAAATAAATTCCTTTTAATTTTGGCTTGGGTCATTGCTTGCTTTTGTTGTTTGTATCAGCCCCAAATACAGACTGCTATCTTAGAATGCAGCTGTTGTAGCTGTTCAGATACATGTATGAGTTCATAGTGAAGAACTGTATGAGTATAACTATGTGTTCATCATTAACCCAGATCTTAACTCTAAGGAAAAAAGATTTATTATATAAGAAACAGAGGAACAAAAAAGACTATTGGATTCATTCTATTAAAGCTCAATCCATTCAGAAAACATTTCCCTGAGGTCAGAATCTAATTGCTTTCTGAATAACCATTATGTATTTGCCTTTGCCCACTGGGTCATTCCAAACATGACATTCCTTACAGGGGAAAAAATTACATCCAGCTGCTTGGTTTGAATTTCTTCTTTGCTAACATATATCAGTACTTCATCCAAGACACTGTATTAGAGAAAAACTGAGTTAGAAATGCAAATATAGGTGTTAGAATTAACATTTGCCTTGTTGCCTTAGTTTATACCCTCCCTATGTTCTAGTATAGGGTGTTATTGCATGACTTTATGCTGCGTTTTCCATTTGAAGCTTGCTTTGGTCAGTGGCAGAGGGATGATGTCTGCTGAATGATCAGTTTCAACAGTTCACTGTGCACCTTCTGACCATGTTCCAGTGGCTCCGTTTAATGCAATGCCAAACTCACAAATGTTAATTTCCTAATGAGCTCTTCTGTGCTCCTCAGAACTATAATAGTCAATACTATTGAATGTATTTTCACACTTTTCTGAAGACGAGAATAATTCCTTGTTTCCTAAGGGAGAGCTGAAACTCAGATAGGCAAATTTGGAAGATACACAGTTGTTTTGGATTGCCATTTTGAGGCCATGAGAACATTGAGTTTCTTTGAATTACTTTACGTGTGCTGTAGATAAGAATATACTACTCTGCAGAAAACAAAGGCAAGATGAAAAGTAGTAAGTTGTTCTTCCAGTACAGCCCCATCACAAATACTATACTTTAGTCCTGTTCTGTCTGAACCATTCCATTTACAGTCCCAGTCACATAAATGCTATTTTCCTTGACTGTCAAGGTCAAGTTGCCCCACTGGTGTTCTGGTCTTCCTTCTTCTCAGTCTCCTCTAATTCAACATCACAGGCTACATCCAAAGTAATTGCTGGGAATGAGTATGTTGCTAGCAGAGTGGGGAAGGGAATTTTCCCAGTATCAAAACTACAGCTGTGGCAGCCTTTCAAGATCCTGATGTTTAGATGGTAGGTTCTATCATATGTCTGAGAGGGACATGAAGCATCAGCAGAAACAGCAAGTATCAGGTGAAGCGATGACTGGTGTTTCCTGCTGGAAGAAAGCAAGGAACTGCAATGTTTGGTTTTATTTGGTTTTGTAGTAGTGTAAGAGTAGAGCAGGCAGACATGAGGTAACAGCAACAATCCCAATGGTAAATGGGTGGGGGTAACAAAGCAATAACCATGCTGTGACCCTTGAGCCACAAATGGCTTTCCAGCAGTTCCTGTGTAACTCCTGTAATGCCATGTTATCCAGGGCCTGCACGACCTCACAGATCTCATCTGCGGGTAAAAGCAAGTTTTCAGCTTCTGAGATTGGTATGGTCAGGGTTGTTTGGTGAGAAAGGGGTTTGGTTCTTGGAACCTCTGTTTTCTTCTCCTGGCAAAATGCATTGGAGTTCCCCATCCTTCATCTCTCTGTAGTGTTTTTTGTATGACTGAGACAATTTCTCGTTACGTAGTTAGGCTGGGAAGTTTAGATTTCCTGGAACTGGAAAATGGGTGGTGGTGGATATCACTGGAGTTCTCTTAAAGGAAAATTGTTCTTTGTATCAAGCTTGATTACTCCCTTCTGATGAATCTGGCAATTTGAGATGGGGCATACCTGTGAGATGAGCATCTCTCTTTTAAAGGATATCACGATTATAAGAAATACACAACCACTGCAACCATTATGAGAGCTACTGAGATTGTTTGCTTTTCATCTCCCTGTATCTTTTAAGGCTTTGTATTCCTGAATTGCAAGTAGAACCTGTGCCCTGTTGGATGAGACTAGTGTGGACTTAGAGTGTGCTTTTGTTCAACTCACAAAGGCTTCCAAGAAGAGATATATATGCTTGCTTTGGCCAGCTGTAAGAGAATAGACAGTATGCAATGCAGCAAATTGGTTACCCCTGCCAGATTCATCTACAAAAATATATTTGATAAAATAGTACTAGTGAATAGAGGAGTTTTTTTATTGAATCAGTGCTTTTAATGATGTTTCAGATACAGTACTAGGACCTTGAACACAGACTTTAGCATCTCATCAAATTGTAGTCTGGGTTGTACTAAAGCAGTCCCACTGAGCTTTTTCTGAGAATGAGAAATAAATAAATAAAAATCTGCCATTTTAGGATAGAATTTTGTGTCCTCTCTTTTTTTTTTTCTGAAACAGATGTCTTTCTTTATAATGTAAAATATTTTCAACTGAAATATAAGCAGCTGCAAAAATAAGGTATGTAAAACTGTTATCAGGAGATTGACCTTTTTGAAACTTCTAAACCTTAAGTTCCAACCTCAAGTCTATTTTTCTCAAAATATAGGTCTAAGTTTAAATGCTGGCTCCAGGCAAACTTTGAATTGTTCAACTACCTAAAAATATACTTGAAAGCTGCATATGAGGAGACAAGAAACTGATGCAGAAGCAAAGGAAGAGACAGAATGTCAGGGCCTTCGGGAAGCTGGAACACAAAGACTTCACAGATGTTCCTTTCAAAGAATCCCTCATCTCCCTACTCTTAGTGCAGATATTCGTGTGTAAGGAGCATGCTGCATTCTTTTATGGAAGTTGCATAAAGGGAAGTAAGCTAAAAATAAAACTTTGTGACCAGGAGACCTAGAGGCAATGAAGACCAGAAAGATATAAAATATTAGAATTAGAGAAGGTATTCTGCTATAGCTTCATCTCTCTGTAGTGAACTAGGGGCAAAAAAACCCTCCAGTGCTGTTTGACATAGCCTCTAAACACAGAGGACCTTGTGAGCTCCTTAGATTTTTCTTCACAAATGTGAGATAGCAGACAGTAGCAAGACTCTTTTTCTTGAGATCAGAAACTGTAGAAGATAAAAGCAGAAGATTGCAGCAGTGACCAAAGGGGCAAAGCTGATGAAATGGGCTCTTGAATTGTGTTCTCTGAAGCAAAGAAGATTTTGCAAGGCAGATCACCTGATTCCTTGCTCCACACAATCTCTTTTCATTCAGCCACAGGAGGATGGAGATAGTTTATATTTCATTATAAATGGCTTTGAAAGATTTCTGATCTGCCTTTAATTGGGTTACCATCCTGTCTTTTCCTGCTGTTCTGCTTGAACTGTTGCTTTGTGACATAGATTTCCTCTTCCTTTCTGTACAAAAGCAAGAGATGAAGATCAAGTTATTTCTGAATAACAATGTCTAGACTCTATTGCTGGACTCTGTCCAAAAATGTTTAAACAGGTCATAGCTTAAGCTGGTATAAACTGGCACAGCTGCACTGGCTTTGTTCTAGTTATTCTGACTAAGGCAGGTGAGGATGTAGCCCATGTTAACCTATGCCTTTCTTGGTCCTTGTGCTCTGACAAAGACTTTTCTGAGCTTTACTCAGGCTTATTCATTTTGAAGTACATACTGAGTGATGGTTTGATGTCAGAAATGATGAATGGGCCACTGGTTTCATGACCCGGTGTCTAGACAATTGCTTACATTTAATCTTTTGCCTTCCACATAGGCATCATTCTTGTGCTTTTTAAAATATTTTACTACTGTTCCTACCTGTGCATTGGAGTGCATGCTCATTTGTATGCGTAGCTGAAGAAATGCACATGGAGGTGGCTTGGGATTGCAGAGAGATTGTTGCAAGTCCACCATTTTATTTCTTCACTTCTTCTCTTTTCTTCCTTGTTCCTCCTCTCACCATCTTCAACAACATTTGGTTTTGATTTAACCGCATGAACAAGGAGTTATGAATCATCCAATCTGAGAAGAAATGCTTCAATTACTTTTCATAATCACCTGTTCTGTCATCAACTACAGAAGAAGCAAAATAATGTCAAGATTTGCCTCCACACTCTTGTAAACAATTTGGTCTTGCTGTTTAGCCGGTGTGGAAATAATGAGGTGAACATCAGGCTGAGATGGGCCCAACCCCTTTGCCCAGAGTTTTACAATGACTCCTATTATCTTAGCATGTTTTCATTGTTGGCATCATGCGCGTCTCAGCACGCAGTGCTTCATCACAACCTAACTCCACTTCAATCAGAGGAAGAAATCCTTTCCTTGTTAGATTTGGAAAGATTTGGATTCTGTTTAAATGCTTTTCATATTAAACAATAAAAAAAAATGCAGAGGGAATGAGACAAAATTGTTGCTGACATAGAGCTGAAAATGAGTATGTTATCTCAAGATACCTAAAGGCACTCCATTCAGCAAGACGCAAAATCCAGATTTCCTAATCATGAATGTGTTCCAGATGATGGCCCTTGTTAAGCAACTGAGTATATTTTAACTCTGTAAACTGCTGAAAATGCAGGAAATAATGAGAAAAAGAGTGTGAGCCAGCAGTCACCTTGTTGGATGGGGTGTGAAGTGGGAAAGAACCACCCGTGGCCTTACTGATTGGGACCCACACTGCAAGGTGGCATGTGTATGCTGTGCAAGGGCACACTTTGCCCATTTGGCAGGGAGTTGCTGCTGCTGCTCAGCACAGATGTAAGGTAAAGAAGAGATGATTTCCTGGGAAGTCTTAGTTATGCATGCTTCCCTCTTTTTTTAAAGGTTAATTTAGCAAAGTAACTTCTGAGGGCCAAGGCACCCCCAGAAAATCTTGCCTCTGTATTAATGGATTTAGGGGGTTTGCCATTTGACTGCTTAACTCTTTTAAAGAGAAGTGAAATGTTGTTTGGAAAGATTGAGATCATTCAGACAATTGGAGTTAATACTTCTGATTGCAGATGAGCCTTGTGAAGGTGGGGAAATGATGGATCCCTCTCTGTGCTTCCTTATGGCCAAACAAATCATGTGATGGAACATAAGCATATAATTTTTTAAAAATTATAATGCCTGGAAAGAGGAATCCAAGACATGGCCTGTAGTTTAACTGCTAATACTTCTAAAACAAGGCACAAAAAAAAGATTTTGAGTCCACTTTTTCCCCATCAACCACCATGATGATGATCTTGTCAAAGCGCTAACTTTTACAAGGTCTTGTCTCACATGCCATGTTCCTGACTTGGCTTATCAGCCTCTGCTTTATCTCAGGAGGTCTCACTCTTTCCTGGTGTCACCAATCAGTGTATATAGGAGGCCAGAAGCTGTACCTTGCTGTTCATTGCCCTGTTTGAACTTCATACCCTTGCTACAGGTGGGCCTGCCCAGTCTTGCTGCTGCCGGCCTACTCACCTTGCCTTTGTCCCAGTCCTCTCCTCCCCTATCTCTGAGCTGCCTTTTCCTGTCACGCATACGCCTACTCGGGCATGCTGCCTGCCCTGTTCCATATTTTATAGTCAGGAGGTTGAGACCTGGGTTTCTTCAGGGCTTTCCTGCCTCACAAAACGGATGGGGGAAAAGTACAAGACTACCCAGTGAGAGAAGCAGGAAGAAATGCCTGGATCTTCTGTATCTTGGCTTTTAGGAAAAGCCAATTCATGTGGCTCCAATTCAGAGCCTGCTGCGTGCAAAAAACAACAACTTTTGAACTGCTCTGCCTGCCTCTGCAGGCTGTGATTTTTCATGGCAAGAGGAGTTGACTTCTATCTACAGTACACTCCTTTGTCTTCTGGTATTAAAGGATCAGGGTGTTTTTTGCTTGAGCTGAGAAAAAAACATTGAGCATTTGAGGGGATCTGTGTCATAATTCAAGCTATGACTCTTGTCAAAATTTTTATAGGGTAACTTTACCACTTCTAGGTTGTTCATGAGTAGATTACACTTTTCTACTCACAATTTTTTGTTTGTTTGGGATTTTTTAAAACATTTTTATTAAATATTTTCAACTACTTCTCTCCTGAATGTGAAAGTCTGAATACAAGCATTTAGCAATCATCATTTGAGGTGCTCCTATTGAATATACAGAATATATGAATATATTGAATTTAAGTAGACTTAAATTCCACCTAGTCATGACTTGAGATGCTTCATTCAGGCTGCTCATATGCCACCAAAGATAAAAAAACTTTAGAATCAATCACTGGTTTAAAATGGAAATATAAATTTGCCTGGGAGCTCCTGTTCATTCCAAGAGGTATTGACAGGATGTGAAATGCACTCAGATCTATGTCTAATGTAGCCAGGCAGTGGTGATTTGGGGTAGAGGAGAAAGATTCTTCCATTTAGCCTAAGGGGCAACCAGAGAAGGTACCAGCCCACAGCTCCCACTGTGTATCCCCTTGTATACAGAGAATTATGTTTTTCAGGTGTTTGCTTTGGCAGGATGCTGGCTTTTGTCTATAAAACTGTATAATTGCCTAGGTTGGAAGGAACCTTTCAGATTATCAAGTCCGACCATCAACCTTACGATAAGGAAAACGACCATTAACCCATGTCCCATCTGCTTGCCTTTCAGCTACCTCCAGGGATGGAGGTTCCATCACTTTCCAGGGTAGCCTGTTCCAATAAATGCATTAAACTTTCTGCAGATGTTCCTGACAGATACATGTGCAAGAATATGCTTAGCAATTAAAAACATATGCTGGAGAGATGCTGCCAGCATTTATGCTTAGTTTCAAATAAGATTATATATGGTATATACATGGGTCAAACAATGAATTGCAAAGTGATGTAATAATCTATTGAGCCATGTTTGTAGTTCAAAAAACAACTACTGCATTTACTTTGGATAGCAGAGCCCTTTCTCAAGTGTTTTTTGTATTTGTTATATTGTCTATGCAGGAATTCGTTGACTGTTGTTTGTTCTTAATTTTGTATTATGTTTGCAACCATTATTAGGATGAATTTTTTAATCTGGTCATGTATTTAAAGATAGAGGAGGACTATCTGCAGTACTGGTAGGTGCTTATGTGCTTACACCAGCTTATCAAAGTGTGCTTGCCTTGGAAAAGCTCTCTTAAGAGAAGGATAGTTACCACAGGGTAGTCAGTACTGAGAGAATTGCATGTGAAACAGGACTCACAACTGCTTTTTTTTAATCTCCTCCCAGGACTGGAAAGAGATCCCTCTCTATTTAACTACAAAAGGATCAAAAGCACTATGTGCTCTGGTTCCCTCCCTGCTCTTGCAAGGGCCCTCCCTGGTTGCTCTCCAGTTCATTCTGCTCTGTGTGCAGCTCCTAGCATAATGGGATATGGGTCTGTAGTCAATACTTCAGGTCAATACGATTTCGATACACCAAAGATGTATCTTCTCATCATGCTGCAGCAAGAATAGCTTGTTGCTGCACTGACACACACTGTATGCCTCTGTGTGTGTGTGTGTATGTTTTGAAGAAACAGAGAGCTTGGTCTGGGGAATGATTCTGTTGGATGTTAGGCGAAGCTGTTCAAGATTTTTATAGAAACATTTATAAAATATAGCAAAAAAAAATTGCTAGTTTTCTGAATTGACCACTATATTATCAGCATTTTAATGTTTCATATAGAATTCTACATGGTAGATTCAGTGTAATTCTTTTTCCTTCTGTTTCCTAAGCTTCATTTCTTCCTGTACTTGCTCAGCAAAGTAACTGACCCTACCATCTTCCCACACAGAAAATGTGGGTTTATAGGGACTGTCCACTGTTAGCAAAAAGGGTATGAAGCAGTGGTGCTCAGTGGGATTTTTGAATGGTAACTAACACCTAATTGCTGTGGAAATTGATGGAACATAAACCCTACTGAAATTTTCTCCCAACGATCGATCTACTTCTGCCGTGGGTACAATGTTTCTTAAAATCTGGCCCATCATCTCTGTGCAGTGCCATAAGTGCCATCTTCCTGAAGGATATTGCCATTTGTGGTTCATTAGAGGAGCACTGAAGTAAAAGGGAGACTTTTTCAGGAGCTGCACTGTAATGTTTGCACTGCACTTCCAGGCTCCCAGTTTGGAGACACTGGTGGTATGAAAAGTCTTGAAACCTGATTGTAATGATAAGGTTTCAGATTGTGAGGGAGGCAAGAAGGTTTCTGAGGGGAAAATTGCAGGGTTTAAGATACCTCCCACCCCTCCACTCTGCAAGTTCAGGACTTCCTGCTATAGGATGAGGATGATCACATTACCTTCAATATAAGCTATCAAAGAGGGCAGCACAGGAGAGGAGGAGGAGCTGGTGAAGGTGCAGTTTTGGCTGCTTTCCTTAAGCAAGCGCCTCTAGGAGACCTCCCACTACAGCAGGCAAAGGCTGGAAACAACCCATTAGTCCCTTGCTTGTGTTCCCACTCCTGCTAGAGTGCAAATTCTTTTTGCCCTGTCCCAGGATAAACACACCTGCATTCCCTTCTTACCTTAGCATTTTATTTTGCCTCAGTGAATAGCAGCAAAACAGAAGAGAGGGCTTTGTGGTTCAGGAAGCTGACAGTTATAAAAAATAAATTTTACAAGAAGGCGAGAAGGAGGAAGGGGAATTCAAATATATCCCTGTTATGTATGGAATGTTTTTTTACATGAGAATAAAACAGAGTTCAGAGTTTCTTCAATTACATCTTAGGAGTTGGGTTATTTGAAAATAATTGTTTGTAGTTGCTTTATTTTCCTGAGCCAGGGCAATTTTGATTGACATAACTGGAACAAACAGGATTGCATAAGTCTGCAGAGGTTTCCTGGTACAGTGGCCAGGTATGGGCTTTGTGCTAACTTTTCTCATAACTTTGAAATTCTCACCTGACATCTGCACTAGCACATCATGCTGTTTGCAGTGATGCTAACGTAAGGCATTCCTGCAGAACAATCCCTGGCACATCACTGTGGAAGGATGGCAGGCAGCTGCCCTGAGCTTTTGCTGGGCAAAGGACACAACAATAAAATAACACCTTTGATTTTGGAAGAAAAGTCTGCAGAGGACAAGTCAGCTTTAGGCTGACTAAAACACTTCAACTTTAATATCACTTTTGAATGTTTGGGTTGGAAGGGACCTTAAAGATCATCTAGTTTCAACCCCCCTGCCACAGGCAGGGACACCTCCCACTAGATCAGGTTGCTCAGTGCATTGTCCAGCCTGGCCTTAAACACTTCCAGAGAGAGGGCATCCACAACCTCCCTGGGCAACCTGTTCCAGTGTCTCACCACCCTCACCAGAAAGCATTTCTTTCTTCTGAATTTCCCATCTTCCAATTTACATCATAGAATCATAAAATGGTTTGGGTTGGAAGGGACCTTAAAGATATCTAGTTCCAACACACCTGCCATGGGCAGGGACAGATCAGGTTTCTCAGAGCCTCATCCAGCCTAGCCTTTAATGTCTCCAGAAATGGGGCCTCCATGACCCATCCTCTGGGCAACCTGTTCCAGTGTCTCACCACCCTCATGGTGAACACTC